>CM075977.1:68869319-69091894 GCA_038087875.1 Malacoraja senta | reverse complement strand
TTGACTGTTTGGAGGCATGAAGTCATACAGCACAGAAACAGACTTTTCAGCCAAACTGAAGATAGATGCAAAATGCTGGATTAACTCAGTCGGACAAGCAGCATCTCTGGAGACAAGCTATGGGTGACATTTCGTGTCGAGACCCTTCAACTAAACTCGTCCGTGCCAACCAAGATGCCCCATCTAATTAATCCCATTTACCTGCATTTGGCCCATATCCTTCCAAACCTTCCTACCCATTCACCTGTCTAAATATATTTTAAAGTTGTTATTGCACCTGCCTCAACAACTTCCTCTGGCAGCTCATTCCCTATACCCGCCACTGTCTGTGTGAAAATGGTGCCCCTACGCTTCCTATTAAATCTTTCCTCTCTTACCCTAAATCTATGTAAGAACACCACTCAGCATTATGCCCTCCACAAAATAAAGTCCCAACCTGTCCAACTTCTTCCTGTAGCTCAGGTACTCGACTTCTGGCAACATCCTCGCAAATCTGCAAAGCTCCTTGCATTAAAGTAAATGCAGTTAAGACTCTTATGTAACCTCACCCTTCTCTGGGTGTCCTGTCCACTAGACAAGCATGCTCCCTTTACCACAAATGTCTCTCTCTTACATTAAATGACGTTACACTGTCATTTTGGATTCACTGGTTTAAACCACCATGAATAGCACTGACATATCACCTTGGTCCCCGTCTAGTTTAGGTGTAACTTGTGCTCTTAGTGCAGATCATCCCCGTCTCAGAAGAGATTCCAATTATCCAAATATCTGAATCCCTGTCTTGTGCTCCAGCTCCTCAGCTAGGCATTTAGCTGTACTGCCTTCCCATTTCTGAACTCACTACTTTGTGGCACAGGGAGTAACCCTGAGATTACCACCCTAGACGACCTGCTTTCCAGCTTTCTACCAAGCCCACTAAATTCACTTTGCAGGACCTCATCTCTCTTTACCTGTGTCATTAGTACTAGCATGGACCACAATTTCTGGCTGCTTGCCCTCCCCTTTCAGAATGCTCTGCATCTGCTCAGTGACACCCTTCACCCTCTCACCAAGGAGACAACACACCATCATGGAGTCACAAGAAGCTACAGGCCCTGGAATCGTGAGCAACAAATTGCTTGAGGAGTTCAATGGGTCAGGCAGCATATTCGGAGGAAAATGGACAGATGACGTTTTGGGATACAATCCTGGAGTTGCGCTCACAACCACAGAAACATGTGTCTGATCCTTGACTGTCAAATTCCTTATCACTACTGCTCATCCAATCTTTGAAATTCCCTACTGCACAATAAAGCAAATTTTTATGCTATTAATCTGGATTCTGCTGCTTTCCCCTGAGACACCAGTTCATAATTTTGTTGAGAACCAGAAACTACCTTTACCTTCTAAATAAACAGTCAATTTTGAGTAATAATAACTTGTTCCTTTTATATTCAAAGCCCATCAAACAAACACAAAATCATGCAAGACATTGGAAATACAGTGGAATGTAAATGGGCTTCCATCCATCAAGGAGCCATCTAGTGTTCATTTAACAATAGTGAAATATTAATGCACATATTATGTTAGTTAGTTATGCGTGTTAAATGTTTTTCAGTGGGTGCTTTTTTCAGCATTAATATTTTACACTACACCTACATAGCTGCAAACTTTTAACACATGGTTCAAAGAGGGGTAGATTGACCTGAAGTGCTTAAATCTGCAACAGTTGTATGAGATTGAAAACCTCCCTAAAAGAACAGCTGACATTCAAATGGATGACAGAAAAAGATATCTTCAGGGTTCAAACCGTGAGAAAGAAGTTAAATGAGCATCACATGGAGCAAATATATCCATAATAATTTCACAACACATTCTTTGGAAACACCCTATTTAAATGAAATACATCTAATTAGTGCCTTTGTTCAGGATGTTCTTGGATTAGTAAGACTAACTGACTAAAGGGCCTGTCCCACGAGCATGCGACTGCATGCGGCAAGCGCGACCAAACCGGAAGCGGGGGCCGCGTGGAGGTCGAGTGATCCCCGTACAGGGCCGGTCCCACCAGCATGCGACTGCATGTGGCGAGCGCGACCAAACCGGAAGCGGGGGCCGCGCGGAGGTCGAGTGAGTGACGTGAAGTTCGAGCGAAGTCCGCGGGAAGTTCGCGCGTGACGTACGGCGTCAAGACGCTGCGTACGGCGTCAAGACGCTGCATACGGCGTTAAGACGCTGCGTACGGCGTCGAGGTGGTGCGTACAGTGTCGAGGCGGCTGCGGGCCGGCAGGCCGTTGCCGCGCGGAATTTTTGAACAGTCAGGTTTTCGAAGCCCCACGTGATGTCGGGACCAGCTCCGCACAACTCCATACGGCTCCGGCGATCGAAGTGGGACCGGCCCCGCGAGGCCATACGGCTCAAGCGACCACGTTAGGTCACGCTTGCCGCATGCAGTCGCATGCTCGTGGGACAGACCCTTAACTAAATGCTATAAGACATTAACAGTATATTTAAATAGATAAGCAGTGTACAGGACCAGGAGTAAATATCTGCAACATGAAGCCTCCATAGGCATTGGTATGTCAGCTACAAACCAGGTTCCACATAGTGAAGATGACTGTCTGCAAATGTCAGTCCTGCTCATGTGTGCCACTTAGAATAAAAGCTGCTGAATAAAACATATTGTTGGAACTAGATGAGATATTTTTCTCGAGTAAAATAATTCTTCAGGGGTTAATTTGCAATGAATATATAGATGCTACTCTTTTTCACTCTGAGGTAAAGCACCATAATGTAAATATTCAAGGAAATACCTAGTTGAATGTTGTCAATGGTAGCATAAATCATATGATGAAAGAGCAGTAATTTATAAAATGGAGAACTACCATAATAGAATGGGCACTGTCATCTCTTGATTTTATTTTAGTTGACAGTGTAGCGTCCATCACGTCGGGGTCACCAGTGTAGCGGCCTGAACGAGGTCAGTAAAAGGCCAGACGCCAGACGGGTTCAATTAGCAGACTTTAATGCTTACAACGAGAGCACCCCACACACACACCTCGAGAGCACTAAATCCAGGGTCGACTGGAAACCCCGTGGCAGACCAGTCCCCTGTCCTTCACTCGGCGAGGGGGATGATCCAAGGAGTGGCTTACCCCCCAGGGACCGCCACAACACCACAAATAGTATTTTTGTATGTAATTTAATCTTACTTCATCTACTATTATAAAGTCAACTAAACTGATACTACTGATAGAAGTAAATGTGCAGAGCAAAGAACTGGTTGAACATTATTATTCAGTAATATAAATCATTTTTTTGTGTTTTTCCAGGATTTGAATCAAACAATATTGGTGAGCTGAACGGTTCTGATAAAGAATTAAACGAAGGGTCAAGATCCTCACTAAGTCCTACTAAGACATCAGATCAACACCTGAAAAGATTGAAAAGATCAAGCTCAGGTATGTCTCACAAAACTCTTCAAATAATGATGGTTTTAATCATTGTCATTTAGAAGTCATCTAACCATATTCAAAGTTGCACCGTATTTAGTTTAAGAAAGCATTGGGACAGATTTTGCTTAGTACTCTCAATTCAGATTCAAATTGGAGTGTTCTTTTCCACATCAAGCTGTTATCAGCCAAGCATTCAAAGCTTGCTCTCTACAGGGCATCTAGGAACTGCAAGAATGGTAAATCAAATTCAAAGAATCATAAAAGTTCAGCACAGAGGCTGAATCAGGAAGTGTAAATTGTAGTAGTAAACAAAATCAGGTAAAGGAAATGAAATGAGATGGACATAACAGACAGTACAAAAACTAAAATACACTACACAGAAAATACTTAGCGATAATTAAAAATTGAAGGAATGAGACTATATTTGTTTTAAAATAAATTTCAGAGCCAGAGATAGACGATGTTAGCAAAGTTTGGGGTTGCAAAGACAAACTGACGTAAAGCTGGCAATCTGGCAGAATAAAATTAATTTAAAATGAATTAATTCAGAAAAACAGAATACTGGAAGAAAATCTTCATATGGCAGATCAAATTTAACAAGGGGATTGATTTATTTTAATAGAAAAATTGAGGAGAGACAAATTAAACTAAATGGCCCAAACACAACATATTGGAGATACTGAAATAAAATACTAGAAAAATTCAGCATGTCAAATAAGATGTGTGGAGAGAGAAATAGTAAGTGCCTCAGCTCGATGAATCATCAGAAACCTCCACCAATTCTGATGAAAGGTCATCAACTTGAAACATTACTTCTGTTTTTCTTTTCACATATGTTAACTGACCTGAATATTTCCAAACTTTTCTGCTATTCTTATAAACAAAATTACATTACTTTAAAATGGTGTGTAGGAAGAGAGAGACTTCTAAGTATACAGGTCTTCAAAGATGACAGGACTAGTTGAACAAAAGGTACACGTGATGCTGAAATATAAAATACATGAGAAAGAAAGCTGTGTTAGTTCTTTGTAAAAGGGTAGTTAGGTCCCAGCTGGAGATTTGTGGCCAGGCTCATTGTGCAATTGCCGGCAGATGTCAATTGAAGATGAATAAACTTGCCTTGACCACTCTGTAATCAGTAAACTACTTGACTAAACCATGGCAGTCTGTTCGCACTGCCTTTTGAACATGTCTGGAAAAATTCTTGGCCCAGTGTGATATGTTAGCACTCTCCACCTTTCTATCTTTTCCAGTGCTACCTCTGAAAATTATTAACCTTAGCATTTCTTGTGTTATATCTCCATGTTAGCAAAACATTTAGAATGCAGGGCGGAGAAAGAGAGTTAACATTTCAGATCAATAACCCTCTATTTTCATTTTTAAGTTCACTAACTGGTTTTGTACAATCAGCCTCAATTGGCCGATAAAGTCAGCGCCATGCCTAAATTACTCTGAAGAGAACGGGTTAACTGCGCTTGGTAATCTCAGTGCCTTTCTCAGGACAAGAACATTTCACTCCCTACATCTAACTTGGCACCAAACCAGCAACACCCAATCTTTGTCACCATTGTTCCAGTAATGTGCATGTGACCTAGGTGGATCTTTTATGATAGTCTGCTTCTTGAAGCGAATTGTTGCCAGGCAGCAGAATGTTACTTCTTATGTGATATTAGCATGTTGTTCTGAAAAGAAGGCAAACACTGCAGTCTTGAGAAATAGCTGGCTTTATAAGGAGCCTCTAATTGTTCCATTATACTGCTGCTGCGTCAGTTAGATTGCGAGATCTAAAGGCTGTTATTAAACCCTCAGACTTGTAGCCTTGTAACATGTTCTAGCCTTGCCCAATCCAGAGTAGAGAATGGTTGTCCTATTTGTCACCAAATTTGCAGTCTGTTTTTCTTTAAGTGTTGGACATGTTGTAGATGGGTATCTGCTGGGTACAATAAATCTGCTATATAGCTGCCTGAAATTAAAACAAAACTGGATCCAAACTCCTAATTAAAATTATGCTTGTAACCCTTAGAGTCACACCTGTAAGTTACCACAGCAGTCTATTAATTACTTGAACTCTTAAACTCAAGGAGGAATTAATTACTTAAACAGTCTCAGTTAACAGAGGGAAACGGTAAAATGATTAAAAGTATGATGATTGGCAATATTAAGAAAGATAAATGAAAAATGATATATATATATATTTAGGATAAGGAAAGACTTACACTGAGGCCCCAGCCAAGTTTCTGGAGAAAGATGAAGGAGAAATTTGTCAAGGTGCTAGAAATATTCTTTCAAGATTCTACTGAATATGGATGTGTGCTGGAGTCTTTAAACGGAAAGGAAGATAGATTATGGGTAATTACACACCAACTAGCTTGGCAGCTTTGTTAGGACAATGATAAGAAACACTACAGCACTGTAGCACAGCTTGTAGAGCCTCTGCCTTACAACATCAGAGGCCTGGGTTCAATCCTCACCTAAGGTGCAGTCTGGGTAGTTTATACATTCTCCCTATGACTGTGTTTCCTCTGGGTGCTCTGGTTTCCTCCTACATCCCAAAGTTGTGCAAGCTGGTAGGGTAATTGGCCACTGTGAATTACCCCTGGTGTGTGTAAGTGAGTAGTTGAATCTGGGAGTAGTTAGTTAGAAATTGGGGAGATTAAAACAAATGGGATCAATGTAGGATTAGTGCAAATGGTTGGTGGTTAGCACAGACTCAGTAGCTGAAAGACCTGTTTCCATGCTGTATGTCTCTACAACTCTGACCTTGAATAATTTAGGATGAATATGTCATGTGTTGCGTTAATCCTTAGACAAAACCAGCTTTGTTTTCACGGAGCTACTTTCCAGGGACTTCTATAGCATAAATCAAACACAACAACATAGATGTCCCTTTGGATAGATGAATTAAAGGAATAAGAAATATAGGAAGTGATTAGGGCTATTTCTTTGGGCAGAGAATTAATTGACATAGACTGGTTGAATCAACAAACTGTTTCTTTGTTGTCATTTCCATGTATCCTTAGACAGAAGCAAAAATCTCAGAAATTTCACTATGGAGTCCTTCTGTAATTATTTTTATTTTCAGGCAAATATTCATGAGATCTAGGCCCTTTACTTTAGGCCACAGGCAGACTTTTTATCACCTCTAAGGCATTTCCTCTGCATCTCCTCAGCCTTGTGCTCTATGAGTCATGCTACATTTACATTTAGTTCTATTTAATTGCTCCCAGTTGGAGGTACTAGAGATGTTGCAGGTGATTGAGAAAGCAGGTGACACGAGAGGTGAGGTGAAACAAATTGTAACCGAAAGCACGGGACATAAAGTTCACAGAAATATCAATCACCTTGACTGCAACCCCTTTGTTATAATTTCTGTCAGAATTATTTTCCTGCTGGTCCATGAGGTAGACTTCCCTCCCTCCTGCTTAGAAACATAGAAAAATAGATGCAGGAGTAAGCCATTCGGCCCTTCAGGCCAGCATCGCCATTCAATATGATCATGGCTGATTATCTAAAGTCAGTACCCCGATCCAGCTTTTTCCCCATATCCTTTGATTCCTTTAGCCCTAACTCTCTTGAAAACATCCAGTGAATTGGCCTCCACTGCCTTCTGTGGCAGAGAATTCCACAGATTCACAACTGTCTGGGTGAAGAAGTTTTTCCTTGTCTCAGTCCTAAATGGCCTACCTCTTATTCTTAAAACTGTGATCCCTGATTCTGGACTCCCCCAACATCAGGAACATTTTTCCTGCATCTAGCCTGTCCAATCCTTTAAGAATGTTATATGCTTCTATAAGATAACCTGTCATCCTTCTAAATTCCAGTGAATACAAGCCCAGTGGACCCATTCTTTCATCATATATCAGACCCACCATCTTGGGAATTAACCTGGTGAACCTTTGCTGCACTCCCTCAATAGCAATAATGTCCTCAAATTAGGAGACCAAAATTGCACACAATACTCCAGGTGCGGTCTCACCAGAGCCCTGTACAACTGCAGTAGGATCTTCTTGCTCCTAAACTCAAATCCTCTCGCAATGAAGGCCAACATGTCATCAGCTTTTTTCACTGCCTGCTGTACCTGCATGCTTACTTTCAGTGACTGGTGTACAAGCACACCCAGGTCTCGTTGCAACTCCCCTTTTCCTAATCTGATACCATTCAGATAATAATCTGCCTTCCTGTTCTTGCCACCAAAGTGGATAACCTCACATTTATTCACATTTTACTGCATCTGCCATGCATCTGCCCACTCACCCAACCTATCCAAGTCACCCTGCAGCCTCATAGCATCCTTATCGCGCTCACACTGCCACCCAGCATTGTGTCATCTGCAAACTTGGAGATGTCACATTTAATTCCCTCATCTAAATCATTAATATATATTGTAAATAACTGGGGCCCCAGCACCGAGCCTTGCGGCATCCTGTCTGCCATTCTGAAAAGGACCCATTAATTCCTACTATTTGCTTCCTGTCTGCCAACCAATTCTCTATCCATGTCAATACCCTACCCACAATACCATGTGCTCTAATTTTGCACACTAATCTCTTGAGTGGGACCTTGTCAAAGGCTTTTTGAAAGTCCAGGTACACCACATCCACTTGCTCTCCCTTATCCATTCTACTTGTTACATCCTCAAAAAAATCCTGAAGTTTAGTCAAGCATGATTTCCCCTTCATAAATCCATGCTGACTTTGACCGATCCTGTCACTGTTTTCCAAATGCGGTGCTATAACCTCTTTAATAATCAACTCAAGCATCTTCCCCACTACCGATGTAAGGTTAACTGGTCTATAATTCCCTTTTTTCTCTCTCCCTCCTTTCTGAAAAAGTGGAGTTACATTGGCTACCCTCCAGTCCACAGGAGCTGATCCGGAGTCGAGAGAACATTGAAAAATGATCACCAATGCATCTACGATTTCTAGGGCCACCTCCTTGAGTACTCCGGGATGCAGACCATCAGGCCCTGGGAATTTATCTGCCTTCAGTCCCAACAGTGATAGCGTGGAAGGTGAGGACAAGGGGGACTCTGTCCTTGTTACGAGTGGGGGGATGGGGAGTGAGAACGTAGCTGCGGGATATAGAGGAGACCCTGGTGAGAGCCTCATCTATAGTCGAAGAGGGGAACCCCCAGTCTCTAAAGAATGAGGACATCTCCGATGCCCTGGTTTGGAACACCTCATCCTGGGTGCAAATGCGGCGTAGACGGAGGAATTGGGAGTAGGGGATATAGTCCTTACAGGATGCAGGGTGGGAAGAAATGTAGTCCAGATAGCCATGGGAATCAGTGGGTTTGTAGTAGATAAACTACTCACCTTCCACCTTACCAGCAGTCACATACAACAGATAATCCTCCAACATTTTCGCCACCTCCAACAGGATCCCACCACTGGCCACATCTTCCCATCTCCTCCCCTTTCGGCTTTCCGCAGAGACCGCTCCCTCCATAACTTCATGGTCAATTTGTCCCTTCCCACCCAAACCACCCCTTCCCCTGGTACTTTCCCTTGCAACCGCAGGAAATGCTACACTTGTCGCTTTACCTCCCCCTTTGACTCCATCCAAGGACCCAAGCAGTCTTTCCAGGTGAGGCAGAGGTTCACCTGCACCTCCTCCATTTATTGCATCTGCTGTTCTAGGTGTCAACTGCTTTACATCGGTGAGACCAAGTGCAGCCTTGGCGATCGCTTCGCCAACACCTCCACTCAGTTCGCATTAACCAACATGATCTCCCTGTAGCTCAGCACTTCAACTCCCCCTCCCATTCCGAATCTGACCTTTCTGTCCTGGGCCTCCTCCATGGCCAGAGTGAGTCTCACCGCAAATTGGAAGAGCAGCACCTCATATTTCGCTTGGGTAGTTTACAACCCAGAGGTATGAACATTGACTTCTCCAATTGCAGGTAGTCCTTGCTTTCTCCCTCCTTCCCCTCCCCAGCTCTCCCACAGTGTACTGTCTCCGCCTCTTTCTTTCTTCTTTACGCCCCCCACCCCCCACATCACTGAGGAAGGGTCTGAACCTGAAACGTAACCTATTCCTTCGCTCCATAGATGCTGCCTCACCTGCTGAGTTTCTCCAGCATTTTTGTCTATCTTGTAGCAGAAGATATTCTAGGGGAAAAAAAGACGAGCATTTCATTAGCAATGCAGTGAGCTAAATATTTTTCTAGTTGTTGCTTCGTATGATTGCATTGCAACTTTGGACCACAATTAAATTTGTTACCTATTGGATACTTACTTGATTAAAACAGGAACTAATCAGCTTGCTGGGCAATGTATTCCAATTTTTGATCGAGCCTGAAGAAGGGTCTCGATCCAAAATGTCACCCATTCCTTCTCTCCAGAGATGCTGCCTGTCCCCCTGAGTTACTCCAGGAATTTGTGTCTACCTTTGATCGAGCCCCGTTGACAACAGAATAACTCCTAACATTTGTCCCATTTGTCTTTCATAATTAAAAGTAACTCGCATTGGTGAATACTTCAGTCAAGAGCTATAGTGAAATTGTGGGCAGAGCCTACCTAGATTAACCTTCCAGAGTTATTTTAAACATTAATATTAAACTTTAAACATTAAACATAAAAGATCACACAATCTCATTTTGTACAAAATTTTGTTCATGTTTAAAATACGTAAGCCTTTATGCTTTTTTGATTGAATTTAGGCAAGTTGTGTTGAATAAACCATTTAACCAAGTGGAAACTACTCTTAGAATTTATCGCTTGCCAAATTTTATAGTGCACAGCAAAAAAACACATAATAATCGACAACAATGAAGCACTGACAGATTTCCAAATTGCTGTGCATGTGCGCTCTGTGATGCTGTTATAAGCATAAACTAAACTACATACTAAATATTTTTTAAGACAAAGTAGTTGAAGTGCAGAATGTGAATGGCTTGGAACCCTTTGGTAGTCCAGCAAGTGTCTTCCTTGAATGTTTACTAGTTCAGTATAGGCATTTCTAGGACAGCATTGTTTTATTCAGCTGCCTCCTTCCAGGCTGGCCACTAGACTTGATTAGTGACTACCATTCAGTCAAAAACAGTTCTGCCTCCTCTATTGCATCCACTGTGGTAGCAGTTTGAAAGGATATCGCATTTTTACCTCAGTATTGCTTCTCTCATCTTTTAGCTTCAGAGCCGTTTCTACATTACGTTAGGTCACTAATAATTTAGTGACAATTAGTTTTGAAAAATAATCTATGATCTCCAGGCAATCAATAGTAGTTTATTGTTAATTTAAATGTCCTGACCTGACATCAGATTGCATGTTTAATTTATAGAGAAATGCCTGAGGACCAACTGACTTCCACCTTTGTGTCAAAACCACACTTTCAGCATTTAAAAATTGCTGAAACGTCAACAAAGACAAACTTGTTTGGAGATGTTAAAGAAAACTAAAAAGGCTTCAGGTATTCTCATCTCTGGTATGTCACTTGAAATACCTGCACAGTGGAGTTTACATGCTCTACTAGGGTCATCGATTTTAAATATTTTCAGTGAATACAGTGAACAATATTATTGATGTCCATGGATGCCTGCTAAGGAGGAGAGGATGGGAGGTCGACGGATGACCACCACGAGATTCTTACTCCTAATGAAAGGTTAACACCCTGCAATGATAACTCAGTTTTCTTTCCACAGTTGCTGCCTGACCTGCTGAATATTCCTCATTGTTTCTGTTATTTTAGATTTCCAGCATCTGCAGTTTTTTTGCTTTATGACCTCTAACTGCTTGCTGGGGGGAACATTGAAATTACCAAATTAGTTACATTCAGTAATGCGACTTAAATTATATATTAATGTGCTGCCAAGCAGCATTTTATGGCTCAGTAAGAAGCAATGGTGTGTGTAGATCATGGCAAGGTGCCAGCCACAGTGTAATTTCATGTAAGAGAATGTGTCACATAAAATTCTGCAGGAGATATAAGAATTCTGCAGGAGATAGAAGGAACCACACTTTCAGCATTTAAAAAAATGCTGAAACTTCAACAAAGACAAACTTGTTTGGAGATGTTAGAGAAAACTAAAAAGGCTTCAGGCATTCTCATCTCTTGAAATACCTGCACAGTGGAGTTTACATGCTCTATTAGGGTCAACGATTTTAAATATTTTCAGTGAATACAGTGAACAATATTATTTGGCATGAGAGAGGAGCTGGCCAAGGTCGACTGGAAATGGATCCTAGCAGGAATGACGGTGGAAGAGCAATAGCAGGAATTTCTGGGCATTATCCAGAAGATGCAGGATCATTTCATTCCAAAAAGGAACAAAGATTCTAAGGGGTGTAAGTGGCAACCGTGCCTGACAAGGGAAGTTAGGGATGGAATAAAACTAAAAGAAAAGGTGTATAACATAGCAAAGAGTAGCGAGAAGCCTGAGGATTGGGAAACTTTCAAAGGACAACAGAAGGTAACAAAAAGGGCAATACGGGGTGAAAAGATGAAGTATGAGGGTACGCTGGCCAAGAATATAAAGAAGGATAGTAAAAGCTTCTTTAGGTATGTTAAGAGAAAGAGATTGGTAAAGACAAATGTGGGTCCCTTGAAGGCAGAAACAGGTGAAATTATTATGGGGAACAAGGAAATGGTGAAGAGTTGAACAGGTACTTTGGTTCTGTCTTCACTAAGGAAGACACAAACAATCTCCCGGATGTACTGGAGGACAGAGGATCTAGGGAGACAGAGGAACTGAAAGAAATATGCATTGTGAGAAATAGTATTGGGTAGACTGATGAGACTGAAGGTTGATAAATCCCCAGGGCCTGATGGTCTGCATCCCAGGGTAGTCAAGGAGGTGGCTCTAGAAATTGTGGATGCATTGGTGATCATTTTCCAATGTTCTATAGATTCAGGATCTGTTCCTGTGGATTGGAGGGTAGCTAATGTTATTCCACTTTTCAAGAAAGGGGTGAGAGAGAAAACTGGGAATTATAGACCAGTTAGCCTGACATCAATGGTGGGGAAGATGCTGGAGTCAATTGTTAAAGAAGTAACAACAGCGCGTTTGGATAGCAGTAAAAAGATTGGTCCAAGTCAGCATGGATTTATGAAGGGGAAATCCTGCTTGATTAATCTTCCAGAATTTTTTGAGGATGTGACAAGTAAAATGGATGAAGGAGAGCCAGTGGATGCAGTGTATCTGGACTTTCAGAAAGCCTTTAATAAGGTCCCACACAGGAGATTAGTATGCAGAATTAGAGTACATGGTAATGGGGGATAGGGTATTAACATGAATAGAGAATTGGTTGGCAGTCAGGAAACAGAGTAGGACTAAATGGGTCCCTGTCAGAATAGCAGGCTGTGGCGAGTGGAGTGGTGCAAGGCTCCGTGCTGGGGCCGCAACTGTTTACAATATATATTAATGATTTAGATGATAGAATTAAAAGTAACTCTAGCAAATTTGCAGAAGACACAAAGCTGGGTGGCAGTGTGAACTGCGAAGAGGATGCTATGAGGTTGCAGGGTAACTTGGACAGGTTGAGCGAGTGGGCAGATGCACTATAATGTAGATAAATGTGAGGTTATCCACTTTGGCAGCAAGAACAAGGAGGCAGATTATTATCTCAATGGTGTCAGATTAGGAAAAAGGGAAGTGCAACGAGACCTGGGTGTCCTTGTACACCAGTCACTGAAAGTAAACATGCAGGTACAGCAGGCAGTGAAGAAAGCTAATGGCATGTTGGCCTTCATAACGAGGGGATTTGAGTATAGGAGTAGGGAGGTCCTTCTGCAGTTGTACAGGGTCCTGGTGAGACCACATCTGGAGTATTGTGTGCAGTTTTGGTCTCCTAATTTGAGGAAAGATATCCTTGCTATTGAGATTAATCCCCGGGATGGCGGGACTGTCATATGAGGAAAGAGTGGAACGACTGGACTTATATTCATTGGAATTTAGAAGGATGAGAGGAGATCTTATAGAAACGTATAAAATTATAAAAGGACTGGACAAGCTAGATGCAGGAAAAATGTTCCCAATGTTAGGGGAGTCCAGAACCAGGGGCACAATCAAAGAGAATTTTTCACCAAGAGAATTGTGAATTTGTGGAATTCTCTGCAACGGAAGGCAATAGAGGCCAATTCACTGGATTCATTTAAAAGAGAGTTTTAATAGAGGTCTAGGGGTTAGTGGAATCAAGGGATATGGGGAGAAGGCAGGCACAGGTTACTGAATGTGGATGATCAGCCATGATCACAATGAATGGCGATGCAGGCTCGAAGGGCCAAATGGCCTCCTCCTGCACCTATTTTTTATGTTTCTATGAATTCTATAATTTATGATGTTAGCAGATCTTTTCAGACTGAGTATTTACTAAACCATCTTTCTGGTTCTACTTCCAAAAGGAAAAGGAGAGATTCCAGGCTCCATGCTATGCAAAATGCAAGCTCAGAGACATTGAGAACTTGACATTTACACACATTTTCAGAAAAATCTACATGAAAACCATGACTGGGTACAAGAAGGAGATTGAGAAATTTGTGACATGGTGTCATGACAATAACGTCTCCCTCAATGTCAGCAAGATGAAGGAGCTAGTTATTGACTTCAGTTCAGTTTAGTTTAGTGTCACGTGTACCGAGGTACAGTGAAAAGCTTTTGTTGCGTGCTAACCAGTCAATGGAAAGACAATATATGATTACAATCGAGCCGTTTACCGGTATAGGTACATGATAAGAGGATAAAGTTTAGTGCAAGGTAAAGCCAGCAAAGTCTGATCAGGGATCATCCAAGGGTCACCAATGAGGTAGATAGCTGCCTGATAACAGCTGAGAAGAAAGGATGTGTAGTGGAGTATATGTCCCAATCAGCAATAATGATGCAGATAGAGTCATAAGTCATACAGCATGGAAACAGGCCCTTTGGCCCAACTAGCCCACATCGACCAACATATCCCATCTACATTTGTCCCACCTGCCTCCGTTTGGCCCATATCCCTCTAAACTTGTCCTATCCATGTACCTGTCTAAATGTTTCTTAAACATTGCGATGTGAAAATGGTTAAGACCTTCCAACTTCCTTGGTGTTAATATTACTGACAATCTGTTATGGACTAACCACATTACTGTGACAGCCAAGAAGGAATACCAACACCTCTACATCCTGAGGAGACAAAGGAAATTCAGCATGTCTCCAGTGACTCTTACAAATGTTTACACATGCACCATAGAAAGCGTACTGTTGGGTTGCATCATAGCTTGGTTTGGGAATAGATCTGCCCAGAACCGCAAGAAATTGCAGATAGTTGTGGATGTAACTAAGTCCATCACACAGATCAGTCGTCCCACCATTGACTCCATTTACACTTCACACTGCCTCAGAAAAGCAGCCACCATAATCAAAGATGTCCCACACCTGGTCATTCCTCCTCCCTGCTCTCATCCAGCAGTAGGTACAGACGCTGGAAAGCCCACACCACCAGACCCAGGAACAACTTCATTCCCTTCATTATAAAGCTTCAGAATGGTATCCCTTCCATAAGCTAGGGTACAGTTTGTTTCACCTCTACCCCATTCAGGACATTGGGCTTTGTTTAAGGAATTGAAGCAGCACAATGCTAAGAACTATATTGTGCGCTCTTCCACTATGCTCCACCAATTGTACTTGTAATACCAGATCTGTTTGGATAGCATGCAAAACAAAGCTTTACGCTGTACCTCAGTAAACATGACAGTAAAAATAATAAAGCATTTTCACCTGCTTCTACATTGACCTTCATATATCAATCATCACTACTTGTCATGCCTACAGATAACGCACAATGATTCACCACATGGTGGTCTCACATCTGAAGTATTCTCCACTGTGCATGGAATGCTGTTGGATGCCAATTTCAGGTCAAATAAGATAACTGACAGACACTTTGCTCAGCACGTCAATCTGACGATGTGAACTTCTGGATGCCTTAATGAACAAAAGCCCACGGCATACATATTCACGGTGAGGAGTCATGTTAGAAGTCCATCATATATCATCAGCTTCCTCAAGATCAGAAGAGATTGTGGGATGATGGGAAAGTAAACCAAGAGAAGGAACACTGGATGTGAGCACATTGTCATCCGCAACAATCGCTGTGTCATTGCTAAGTACTGACTCTGTGCAACTGCAGTCTGCCTTCTTCAGTCTGAAAATGGGTTTCGACCCGAATCGTCACCTATTTATGTTCTGCAGCGATGCTGCCTGACCTGCTGAATTACTCCAGCACTTTGTGTTCTTTTGTGCCTTTTGTGCATCTGCAGTTCTTTGTTTCTGCTGTCTGCCATTGCTGGCAGTGGTTCTGTAACACATTTCCTATAAGGAAGAGAGAAGGTTATGCAATTTGTTTGGGTGTTGTGCCTGCCTTAACTGAAATAGAATAGTAAGATTAAACGAGAACTTACCTAAGTTTGATCTTTATTTTATGAGGAGTTACGTAGGTGATTACGTGAAGAACCCCGCCAGTGCGCCTGCGCGTCAATCTTCAAAGCAGCGGTGTGAAATCACAAAAAACAACAACCGAAGTAATATAGTCTCATAATAAAACGAGTAATACAAGAACTTCCATCTGACCTTTATGATAGAGGGTAGGGTCGTGGTGGGCACGTAATCGCCTACATAACTCCTCATAAAATAAAGATCAAACTTGAAACTTAGGTAAGTTCTCGTTTAATCTTACTGTTTTACTTCGGAGTCACGTGAGTGACTATGTGAAGATTTTAAAGCTTTGTGATTTCATGCCGTGGATCAATCCTGGCTTCTCACTGCATAGATTGACTCAGAACGAGAATAATCAATCATGCATTCATAATAACATTTGTACCACAAATGCAGTAATTCATTTCAATAATAAAATGAATCAGATCCCCTTTAAACCAGAGGAATTTACACAGAACTTAAAATAGTTTCTGCAAACAACCCCGCATTAACAATAGGCCGATGGTAAAAATGTTGAAACATCAACTCATTGGACCACCCGGCGGCTGCGAGGATATGGTCGACGGGGACGTCTTTTGCCCTGGCCGCCGACGTTTCTGCTGCCCTAGTCGAGTGAGACGTAAAAACATAAGTGTTAATACCAGCAGCTGTTAAGACTTCTTTTATCCATCTGGAAATAGTCTGTATTGAAACTCTCTTGTGTGGTTTCTTGTGTGTGATCAACAACCCAGTTTCCGTATTCTCAAATTCTTTGTGACCTCAATGTATTGTAATAAATATGTCTTAATACAGAGACATGGATCATTTGGATATGCTGCTAGCATAATTTTAAATCCTGTCACACCTAGCCTAATTTACTTTAGTAGGTCATAGATATAGAATGTAACCTTGTCTTCAGTTACTTCCATACTGTCTATTTGTAATTTTCCAAGTGTTTGCACTCGTTGTGCTGTCACTCATGCCATAAGCATGAATACTTTCATACTGAGCTTGACCAAAGGTAAAGACACACTTGATGACCATTCACGAAGTAGTTTCAGTACCACACTTACATCCCAGATTGTCACGTACCTAGGTTTCGGTGGTTTGGAATTAAAGATTCCTTTCATTAGTCTGGAAACAATTGGGTGTGACCCAATTGAGTTTCTTTCTGAATCCAGAACCAAATATGAGGACAATGCACTTCTGGCTGAATTAATTGCACTACAACTCAGACCTTCATCATAATATAGTTTTGACAGAAATTCTAAACATTTGAAATATCTGCAGTACTTTATTGCACATTCTTTTGTACACAGAACCCTTCCCATTTCTTAATATAAGAAAGGTACTGTTTTTGAGTGCTCTTCCTCCAGGCTGCCGTAAGCATGTCCACAGTATGCTCAAACAGTCCTCGTCCCAGAAAAGGCATTCTTAAAACCTGCAAATCAACAAATCCAAACGATCATATAATGGATGTTGTTCCCCTGTACAGGGTGCAGCAATAAATTACTCTTTTTTGGGACTTTCATCAACATTTGTGTTGTTAATTATAATATCAACGGATACCATGGCTGTGTAGGCCAATCTGGTACTACCAATACCCTTGAAGCAGCATCTTGCCTGATTTTAAGCAAACATTGGCTTATGAGGCAGAAAGGTGGAAATATATATGAAAACATACCACCCCAATGTAGCGACAAAGCATCAATCGCCACTGCTCCTGGATCTGGTTTCCATGAGACATATCTCGATAGCTGATGATTCAAGTCGATGTCGGTCATTCCAAATCTGATTACTATATCATTGAATACCTCTTGATTCAACATCCATTCTTTATTATCATGGAACTTTTCGTGACCTGGTGTCTGCTATCGTGTTCATTCTACCTGGTAGATAGATAGCTGAAATCCAAATGTTCTTTTCAATACACCAAGACCAAAGTTGATTTAACCATTTTGTCACATGACCCCGACTTAATTCCACCCATATCATAAATATAGGCAACTACCGTTGTGTTTATTAATTTGAACTTGAACCTTCCTTTTAGTTGTGTTAGAACCATAAGCTTGGAGTCCATAGAAACCTCCTAAAAGCTCCAAATAGGTAATTCCCCATGTCTGCAGTAACACTAACTTTTCCTGATTCCATCTGCCTCCGCAGCTCAATGTTAAGTCAGTTGTACCCAATCCTAGTGCACTGGCATCAGTTTGTAATATCATGGAAGGTTGTTCAATCAGCACTTTGCCTGAACTGCTTGAGACATGTAGAATCCGCCACTGCAGATTAGAAACAGCATTTGTTGTTACTTGCATGGTTCTATCAAAGTGACCAGCATTTACTCTCAGTGCCTGTTCTTTGATTCTCTGCAGCTGTTGATAATGTAATGGTCCATATTGGACTGCTGGGAATCTACTAATTTTCCCAGTACTTGAGCCACCTGTCTGATTAGAGGTTTTTGCTCCTTTAACAGATTACTGCAATCTTTAATCAACTCCACCCTTTTTTCACTGGGCAAAGTAATTTGCATTTGGGCTAAATCAATTGTGTACCCCAAATAATCAATCGAGGTACATGTTTTTAACCTTGATTTCTTTGGATGAATTTAGAAACCCCCAAACTTTCAAAAGTTTGATTTTATTACTGCAACCGATGCTTCTGTTGACTGTTTTGTCCTTCCTATAATCAGGACATCATCCAGGTATGCCATTAGTACATGCCCCTGGCTCTCAGCAACCCCAGAATTGATTTTAACAATTTTATGAATATTCTGGGAGGGAACGTTAACCCATTAGGCAGAGCTTTGAACTGCCCTAATTGGTTCATCCATGTAAATTTAAGATACTTCATATCTTGCAAGTGAACAGACACTGAACAAAAGGATTCAGACTTGTCAACTCTATAATAATCCTACATCCTCCATCCTTTTTTGATCGAGGGAATATATTTGACCCAAATTGGTGAATTTGATAGACTGATTCTTCAATAACACCTTTTATATATAGGGTTTTGAAGCGCAACTTGAACCTCCATTACTTCGCAAAGTGGAGAGTTCTGCTAGGAACATGCTGGACAGGCAAATCATAATTTGGATTGAATTAAATTCGAAATCCTTGTATATTATTCAGAATTACCACATCTGAAGTAATCTTCTTCCAATGTTTATAGAAGAGACGTAATCTGCCTCCAACTTTTGGACTTAATCCAGTTAGTATGTTCCCCTGAGAACCAGGTCCACCTACCTCTTGAGTCATTTGAGTATTCTGAGATCCCTGGATTCTCCCGGAAGCACCACCACTGGTCCTTACTCCTGCTGCAGGCCGCCAGCTACGTCCCTGCGGTGATGAGCGACTTGGTCCTGGTCTAGGATCCGTATGACGTCTGAAAGGATACTTCCTCTTTACAGACTTTGCAACCATTGATGTTTTTATCAATCCTGTTTTCGCTTCATCTTCCAACTCTTTAATACGTCTCCCGAGATCTTCTCCAAAGAGTAAGTTGGGTAATTGTATATTACTTGGTTTGCAGAGTGCTGCGAATTTTGGATTCATAGTAGGCCGTATAGCACTTTCCTCAGATAATTGATCTCGAAGTGGGTGCTGCATAGCAACCCCAGTGCTTCCTGATGCAACTTCGTCATCTCTTGGCTGTTACCTGCTATTCTGGTAAAAGCAGTTATTCCAGAACCCAGCAGCTTTAATATTCTCTGCAACTGATTCCAGATAATTTGGTTCACTGCTGCTGCTTTCAGCAACCCACAGTTACTTGGGGTCTCCTGCTTTCTTGCAGTCTCATGCATCTCCTGCTTTTCCAGCTGATGGTAAACCAAGTAATTTATTAAGGAGGCCAGTTCTTCTCCTAATGGCTCTCCTGACCCTGATGGGGCAGCGAATCCTACTGCCAGGGGTGGAACATCTGGCAGCTGCCGTTCATCGCCTTGTACAGCCTCACCATCAGAGTCGGGGTCTGAAATCGCATGACCCGTAGCACGCTCCTCAGTCCTGAGGGTGCATTCCATCAGCCCTGAGCCAGGTGCTGTTAAGCTGCTTCCTGCAGCTTGGATTACAGTACATTCCTTCCTGAGTGAACTTTGCTCCAACAGCCTATGGAAAAGGCTTTCTATTTGGGCAATATGCTCGAAAGCAGTATCTAGCCCTGTACCAGGAGCTGTTTGAGCTGCTTCCAGCAGCTTGGCTTTCAGTACACTCCTCCCTGAGTGAACTTTGCTCCAACAGCCTATGTAAAAGGCTTTCTATTTGGGCAATACGCTCGAAAGCAGTATCTAGCCCTGGAGCTACTTCCATTGCCTGGGACTCCCTCCGTGGGCCGTTGGGATTTAAACTTCGTCTTTTGCCCGACAGGCGCTGACTGTGTTTTCACCAGCCCCAGGTCCACAGTCGCTATGCTCACCGCTGGCAAATGTACCGGGGTTTAGAGGCGGTTGGTCTCTAACCGCAGACTCCCGACTTTCCCGACTTCTGTCGGCTGTGTCGCTCGCCACTTCCCCCTGTCCGTTTTTTCCCATGGCGTCTGTGGAAAAAATCCCCATAGACCCACAGTAAACGGACCTGGAAAACATGAAAAAAGTTTCTACTTACCTTGTAGTTGAAAAACTACAAATCCACTGGAGGAGCTCTGCTCATGTGACTCCGAAGTAAAACTGATATTAGAAATGAATATTATAGCAGTGTGAGGATATTGTATAGTTTTATTACATGAGCGGTGGAGTTGTATAGTATGAAGCAATGTGAGAGTGTAATACTGGAATTTGTTGATGTATTTACTGAACGTGACACTGCATTAAATAGTTTCCAGTTCTACATCTAGATTCAGACTGGGATGAGAATGTAGGGGATAACACCCAAATTGGTAGAATCATAGATAATGAAGAAGGTTGTTTAAAGATACAACTGTGGCAGCACCTGGTGGCTAGCCATGGGCATAGTGAACCCTCGGCTCAGGAGGGAGGAGTTGACCGTCTCGGAGTGGGAGACATTTGGTCATGGGGTATGACCCTGGGTATTTAAGGTCAGGTAACGCCCGGTCACGGGTTTGGAGTTGGAAGCAGCACGGTGACAGTAAAACACATTTTGTTCTCACATTTTGTCCTCTGGTTGTCTCCTCCCATCCCCCAGCCCTCGGGCTCCTCCTCCGCCTTTTTTCCTTTTTTCCTTTCTTCTCACCACCCCCTATCAGTCTGAAGAAGGGTTTCGGCCCGAAACGTTGCCTATTTCCTTCGCTCCATAGATGCTGCTGCACCCGCTGAGTTTCTCCAGCATTTTTGTGTACCTTTTGTTCTCATAACTTTGCTTTCGACTCATTCTTGGCTGGACTCCCGGAGTCCCCGCTACACTGATGAACCCGACGACAAGGAGGAGAATCCTGGACAGAGTTCATGGAAAAATGTACAGCGCTCAACCCGCCGCGGCCGCCTACGAGGCCGAGCTCAATGCGGTAGCCCTGAAGCTGCCTACCTTTTGGACCTCGTAGCCGGGCTGTGGTTCCATCAGGTAGAATCCCAGTTCCACATCCGCGGAGTAACGGTCGACGAGACCCAGTACCATTATGTGGTATGGGGCTTTCGACCAGGTAACAGCCATTCGGGTCGTGCCCGACCTCGATAATCCGCCGGCGGCGGGTAGGAACGCAGGCCTCAAGGAGCTGCTGCTCTGGATTTACGGGCGGGCTCGGCGACTGGAAGCCGTCGGCCCTCATGAGTGAGATGCTCGGGCTCATGGGTGACCACCGGCCCTGCCTCCTGTTCGAGTACACTTACCTGCAGCAGTCGCCATGCAACATCCGCCGGCAGCTCTCGGGGGAGAGCTTCGAAGATCCAATCAGGCTAGCGGCGCACGCCAACGAGGTGTGGCTGGACGACCGGCAGGAAGTGGGTGTGCTGGAAGCCCTGGACCGGATCGATACAGCGCCCTGGAAGGCACAGCGGCCCAGGACCACACCTACAAGAGGCTCCGCGGAGCCGTAGACCAGGCAAGTTGCACAGGAGAGAAAGATGTGGTGCTCTTACCACCAACGCTGGGGGGAAGCGGCCCACCAATGCTGCGAACCATGTGCGTTCCCGGGAAACTCCGGAGCCGGCCGCCGGTAGTCACCGTGGTGGTCGGCAAAATTCATCGTTTGTAGGTCTGGCACCGGCGCTCGGGGCGTAGGTTCCTGATGGACATTGGAGAGGAGGTTAGTGTTTTGCCTCCCTCTGGAGCGGACACGCAGGCCGGTAAACGGGGCCCCCTCTTGACCGCGACGAACGGGAGTCCCATCCGCGTCCGTACCATCCCCATCCTATTTGGCGCGTGCCATTTCACCTGGCCTTTTGTTGTCGCAGACGTGCCCCAGCCGCTGCTGAGCGCAGATTTCTTGCGGGCACAAGAGCTCCTATTGGATGTGAAGGGCCAGCGCCTCGTCCACGCGAAATCGTTGGAGGCGATTTCCTTGCGCCCGCCCCGTCGAACAGCAATCCGGTGGCAGCGGTGGACAACGTCTACACCCAGATTATGGCCGAGTTTCCAGACATTGTCACCCGGAGCTCGACTCGGCCAGCCCGAAGTGCGGGGTCGAGCACCACATCCTCACCTCGGGCCCACCGCTCCACGCCCACGCCCGCAGGCTTGCTCCCGACAAGCTTCAGATGGCCAAGGCGGAGTTTCGTAACTTGGAGGTCATGGGCATCATCCGGCACTCCAACAGCCCATGGGCCTCCTCACCTCACATGGTGCTGAAGGCTTCTGGGGGCTGGCGGCCTTGTGGGGACTATCGCCGCCTTAATGAGGCTACGGCTGCAGACCGGTACCCGATTCCCCACATTCAGGACTTCACAGCCCATCTGGCCGGGGGATAAGTTTTTCTCAAAGATTGACTTAGTCCGCGGGAACCACCAAATCCCCGTGCGATCGAAGGATTTTCCCTAAAACGGCAATCATCACCCCGTATGGGTTGTTTGAATTCCTGCGGATGCCCTTCGGCCTCAAGAAAGCAGCGCAGGCTTTTCAGCGCCTCATGGACACCGTGGGTCGGGGGTTGGATTTCATCTTCATTTACTTGGACGACATCCTGGTGGCAAGTCGCACGTGGCAGGAGCACTGCTCCCACCTTCGTTTGTTGTGCAGCGCCTTAGCGAGCATAGCCTGGTGTTCAACATCAGTAAGTGCCAGTTCAGCCTCCGAGCCATTGACTTTCTGGGGCACCGGTTAACGCGGTATGGAGCAGAGCCTCTGCCCGATAGGGTTAAGGCCATACGCCGGTTCCCTCGGCCTTCCACAGTGCGAGGACTTCAGGAGTTTGTGGGCATGGTGACTTTCTATCACCGGTTCGTTCCTGCGGCGGCTAGGATCATGCGGCCGCTGTTCCAACTGCTTTCTAGCAAGTGGCGGGAGGTTCATTGGTACGCCGTCACCGTGGCAGCGTTCAAAGGGGCATAGGATGCCCTGGCTCGGGCGGTCATGCTGGTGCACCCGCGAACAGATGCCCCCACAGCTCTTACCATGGATGCCTTGGACTCCGCAGTCGGCGGGGTCCTGGAGCAGTGCTTCAACGGTCAATGGCAGCCTCTCGCCTTCTTCAGCTGACAGCTGAACCCAGCGGAGTGTCGCTACAGTGCCTTTGACTGGGAGTTGCTCGCCTTACATCTTGCGGTGCGGCATTTCCGGTACTTCTTGGAGGGCCGGCACTTCATGGCCTTCACGGACCATAAGCCCCTTACATTCGCATTCGCCAACGTCTCAGATCTTTGGTCCGCCTGCCAGTAGCGCCAGCTGACAGCCATATCGGAATACACCACCGACGTCCAGCACATCACCGGTAAATGCAACCTGGTGGCGGACGCCTTGTCCCGCACGGAGATCACAGCCGTGCTCAACCCGGTTGTCGGGATAGACTACTCCGCCTTGGCTAGGATGAGGAAATGCCAGCTTACCGCACCGCGATCTCCGGATTGTTGCTAGAAGATGTGCCGTTGCGTCCCTCAGGTGGTTCCATTTTATGCGACGTGTCCACGGAACAGCCGGGGCCGGTTGTCCAAGCGGCCTGGCGCCGTCGTGTTTTCGAGGTGATGCACGGTCTGGCCCACCCGTTGATCCGGGGCAAGGTTGCCATGGTGGTGGCAAGGTTCATCTGGCACGGTCTGCGGAAGTCGGTCGCTGGGCACGGGCGTGCATACCGTGCCAGCCGTCCAAGATACATCGGCATGTCCGGGCACCGATACAGGATTTCTCGGTGCCACACCGGCGGTTCAGCCACGTGCACGTGGACATTGTGGGGGCCGCTGCTGCCATCCCGGGGTGTGCCGCATCTACTGATGGTGGTGGATCGTTTTACGCGGTGGCCGGAGGCCATCCCGCTTGTGGACACTTCCGCCCAGACGTGCGCTTGGGCCCTTGTGGCAAATTGGATTGCCCGCTTCAGGGTTCCCCTGGATATCACTTCGGACTGGGGCGCCCAGTTCACATCCGAGCTATGGTCCGCAATGGCCCACTTGCTGGGGACGCAGCTCCACCATTCGACAGCATACCATCCCCAGTCGAATGGGATGGTGGAGCAGTTCCACCGCCGTCTTAAGCTCGCCTTACAGGCCCAGAGTGGATGGATGAGCTGCCATGGGTGTTGTTGGGGATTCGTACTGCACCTACGGAGGATTTGACATCATCCTCGGCGGAGTTGGTGTATGGCACTCCGCTCACCGTCCTGGGAGAGTTCTTCGCTGTCGCTGAAGGGTCTCGGGAACCGCCATCCTCCGTGCCGCTGGTTTGCGGGAGAGAGTCGGCACCCTGTCTCTCATTCCAACTTCTCGGCATGGCATGGCCCCTTTCCATGCGCCACCGGCGTTGGCGAACTGCCCTTTCGTCTTTCTGTGTGTCGACGCCCACCGGTCACCCTTGGCACGGCCCTATGAAGGTCCCTTTCGACTGCTGTGGCACGGGACAGCGACATTTGTACTGGACATGGGAGGCAGGCAAGAGACTGTGTCCGTGGCGTGCTTTAAGCCGGCCCATTTGGACTTGAGCGAGCCATTTCGGGTGGCCCAGCCTCCTCATCGCGGGTGCCCGCCGTCGCGGGTTCCTGTATGTTCTTCCGGGCGGGTCAAGGACTCTGTTCAGGCGGAGGTATTTACCCACCTTGTTCGGCGTCCCGTCTGTTTCAGTGCCCCCGGTTCTGGGGGGTGGGGGGTCATGTGGCAGCACCTGGTGGCTAGCCATGGGCATAGCGAACCCTCGGCTCAGGAGGAAGGAGCGTCTCGGAATGCGAGGCGTTGGATCATGGGGTCTGACCCTGGGTATTTAAGGTTGGGTAACGCCCGGTCACGGGTTTGGAGTTGGAAGCAGCATGGTGACAGTAATAAAAACACATTTGGTTCTCATAACTTTGTTTTCGACTCATTCTTGGCTGGACTCCCGGAGTCCCCGCTGCACAACGAGACATAAATAAGTTGGCTAGTTGCGCAGGACAAAGGCAGGTGGAATTTAATCCTAAGTGTCAAGTGATGCATTTTGGGGAGCGTCAAGGGTAGGACATATGCCACAAATATTATGATCCTCGGGAGTGCTGAACAAAAACAAATACTGGAAGAACTCAGCTCCTGTGGAAAGAGAAACCAATTACTGTTTCAAGTTGACCAGACTTACAATTCTACAAAAGTTCTACAAAAGAATCTTGATGTACATGTCTAAGGATTGCTGAAAGTGGCACCATATGAAAGACAGCAAATAGGATACTTGCCCTCATGAACAGGGGCATAAAGTATAACTGCTGGGTGTTCTTAGTACAACATTGTTGTAAAACATTGGTTTGGTCCTAGCTGGAGTTCTGTATGCAGTTCTGGCCATCACACTAAGGGAAGGATGTAATTGCATTGGCTAGGATGCAGAGGTTCCTCCCTCGCAACATGGACCCGCTACAATTCGCATACCGTCCGAACAGATCCACGGACGATGCGGTCTCCCAGGTTCTGCACACCGCTCTCTCTCATCTTGACAGCCAGAAGGGGGGCTATGTGAGGATGCTGTTCTTAGACTTCAGTTCAGCCTTCAACACGATAGTCCGCACCAGACTGGCCGAGAAGCTGCTGGAATTGGGGCTCAACACCCCCCTGTGTGCCTGGGTCCTGGACTTTCTCACCACCAGGCACCAGGCAGTCAAGATGGGGGGAAATACATCGAAGTCCCTCACCCTGAGCACAGGATCCCCCCAGGGTTGCGTCCTCAGCCCCCTACTGTACTCCCTGTACACACATGACTGTGTGGCCAGGTTCAGCTCCAACTCGATAATCAAGTTTGCTGATGACACTGTGGTGGTGGGCCTGATCTCAGACAACGATGAGAAGGCCTACCGGGAGGAGGTGGCTGATCTGGCACTCTGGTGTCAGGACAACAGCCTCCTCTTGAATATCAAAAAAACTAAGGAGCTGATCGTGGACTTTAGGAGGGCACATCATCCGAGGACGTACACACCATTGAAGATAAATGGGGATACTGTAGATAGGGTGAGCTGTTTTAAATACCTGGGAGTCCACATCTCTGAGGATATGACATGGACATCACATGCTGCAGCACTCGTGAGTAAGGCAAGGCAGCGCCTTTACCACCTCAGGCAATTGAGGAAATTCAGAGTGTCTCCGAGGATCCTCCAGTGCTTCTACTCAGCGGCTGTGGAAAGCATCTTGTCCGGAAATATTACAATCTGGTTTGGGAATTGCTCTGCCCAGGACAAGAAGGCTCTGCAGAGAGTAGTGCGTTCTGCAGAACGCACTATGGGAACTTCACTCGCCCCCCTGCAGGAACTATACATCAGGAGGTGCAACTCCAGAGCCAATAAGATCATGGGAGACCCCTTCCACCCCAGCAACGGCCTGTTCCAGCTGCTACGGTCAGGCAAACGCCTCCGTTGCCATACTGTGAGAACGGAGAGGATGAGAAGGAGTTTCTTCCCAGAGACCATTAGGACTGTAAACTCCTATCTCTCCAGGAACTATCTTTACTGTACCATTTTACTGTTGTGTGGTGTCTTTTTAAAATTGCTGTTTTTTTCCTTTTTCTTCCCTCCCACAAATATGTAATATATGAATATGTGATTCTGTTCCATTCTGTTTGTAGGTTGTTTGTTTGTTTTTTGCACAATTCGCGAGCATTGCCACTTTTCATTTCACTGCACATCTCGTATGTGTATGTGACGAATAAACTTGACTTGACTTGAGAAGATTCAACAGGATCACTGCATATACTGTTAAACCCCTGTCACACTGTGCGAGCTGACCCACGAGGTACCCCGAGTTTAAAACAAATTTAACTTGTGGTAATCACGTACAATTAACGTAGCGGGAATGTCGGAACCTCGTGGACGCAACTTAGCGACTCGTGGCGCTAACGGCAGGTGCCCGTGAAACTTGTTAACTCTTGAAAAAATTCAAACATGTTTAAATTTTTCCACGAGTAAAATGTACTGCTGAAGTTAAAAATTGAAACATTTAAACACGTTGTAAGAACGTAGTGGCCTGTGCGTTTACCTTAGTGACTCGTGAGTCTACCGTGGGCATTCTTTAACTCAGCGGGCAGGCAGCATCTCTAGAGAGAAGGAATGGGTCACGGGATGACATTTCCAAATTTCTGCTGCGTCTTTGTATAACTCCAGCACCGCTTCAGTTTTTGTCAACCAGCATCTGCCCTTTCTTGTGTATGACATGATTTGTATCCGTGGCTCCCTTCAGTTTCCCAGGGGGTCGGGACGGGACTGTCGCTCCCTTCAGTTTCCCAGAGGGTCGGTGCGGGACTGAAGTTGGGAGGGAAAGGTGTGGGGGGGGGGGGAGGGAGGGAGGGGGGGTGGAGGAGAGAGGATGGAGAGTGGAGGGAGAGGAGGGGGGACAGATGGGGGTGTCTTCATTCACTGGCAGCGGGTGCCTGTCACTGAAACAGGAAGGTGAGATTTCACATCCACCTTGTGTGTGTGTCTCTCTCTCCCTCCCTCCCTCTCACACAGGCTGAGAGACTCTGCCTCTGTGAATGTACGTCTCTTTCTCCCCCTCTCCCACACACAGTAAGACCGAGGTAAGTCCATCTGTGTAAGACCATCTGTGTCTCCCACATACACAGTAAAACTCTGCTTTGTGTGTATATACGTCTCCCCCCATTTCTCTCTTCCCCCCCCCCCCCACCTCTCTCTTTCTCCCCCCCCCCACCTCTCTCTTTCTCCCCCCACACACAATAAGACCGATGTATTCTGCTTGGTCTCTTCCCTCCCATACACACAGATAGACTGAGGTCCTGTGCGCTCTTTCTCTCTCCCCCACAGTCACGCCAAAGTACACCACACTGCCTCTGTGCCTCTCTCTCTCTGTCTCTCTCTCCCTCTCTCCTTCATACACAGTCAGAGGTCCACACTGTCTCTGTGTCTCTCTCTCCCCTACACACACACACAGACTGAGGTACACACTGCCTGTTGTGTGTGTGTGTCTGCCTCTGTCTCTCTCTCCCACACACACAGTTAAATGTACTCCCCGCTGCCTGTGTGTGTGTGTGTCTCTCTCTCTCTGTCCCAGCCCCCACACCCACACACAGACAGTCAGTCAGTCAGAGGAACTTCACACTGTGTGTGTGTGTGCGCCCTCTGTCTCTCCCTATCACAGTCAGAGTACTCCCCCCGCAGGTCTCTCCGCGGCCTCTCCCCGGCAGGGTGCATCTGCCTCAGGCTGCCCAGCCAGTCAGACACGACTCTGGTGGCGGGCTCCATGCACAGCTCCTCCCGGCCGGCTGGGGGCGGCGACGGAGGGCAGGGGAAGTTGGCCACCAGCGGGGCAGTCTCGGCTCTCCATGCAGTCCGAGACTCGCTGGATCCTCGTAATCCTCTGCCTCTGTCAAATGGGTGAGTTTAACCTGACCCCCCCCCCCCCCCCAACCTCCCTCCACCTCAACTCACGCCTGGGCACCAAAGCAGCTCAGAGAGGCGAACCTGAGCTCCGTCTCCCAACAATCTGATGTGCGCATCCGTCCACATTCAAAGATTTCATCTCCAGTCTCCCCGCAGTGTGTAGACCTGGCAGTAAATCCAATTAAAATATAGCAAACCTCCGCCTGCTGGTCTTCTAACTACGTGATGTGTGTTTCAAACAAATCATCAGTATAACTGCCCTGGCACTGGACGGTGCGCATTTTCCCTTTGTAGGTCACATCAATAGATGCGGCCTTCAAAGCCACAGGATGGAGATGTTGCTTATTAAAACAGACCTTCATTGAAGGTTGGCTCAAGAGTAACTCGGGAAAGGAACTTGTTAACCCGGGGAGACGAACTTGGAACATCGCAGAAATGACAGTTAACGGCAAACTTGAGTCATACCCGTGGGAACTCGGTTAAACTCTTGATCATACACTTGGAATCTCGTGCACAACCTCGAGTCTTTCGCTCGGGGTACCTCGTGGGTCAGCTTGCACAGTGTGACAGGGCCTTTAAGGAAGCTTATAAATCAACTTAAAAAACTCAACAATTTGCTGATGCAATTATTTTGAAGAAAGTAAAATTAAAATAATAATTATCTATCAATATAATATTAGACAATCTAATTGTAATGTTAATGTCAGAACAGTCATATTTTCTTTGCCAAAAAAATCTGAACCTTTTCAAATTGCTGCAAATGTTGGACATCTGAAATCAAAATGTGCAGTTAGAAATAGAAATACTAGAGCTTTATGGGCCTGTCCCACTTAGGCGATTTTTCAGGGGAGTGCCGGCGACAACGCGGTCACCACATGGTCGCCACATGTTCGCGGGTGGTTGCCGTGGAGTCGCCTTCATGGTCATGAGGAGTTCCCACATTCTGGGAACAAGTCGCGGCCTCATTAATGGACCACAAAGGGGAATTAAGCAGCCATGGAGAGTAACAAGAATTCTCGTGCCGTAGGTGGAGTCACCAGGAGGTCCTAGTGGGTTTCCAGAAGGTCGAAGGTTCTCGTAGGTTGTAGCCGGTGCTGACCGGTGAATTTCATTGGCTCATTGGGGAAAAAAAGCATAAGCAGTAGTTGTCAGAACCAAGGATAACCGACCGGTAATGTTAATGTCTGCCGAGCTTCACAGCCTCTGGCTTCTCTGCCTTCTAAAAGTTGTCTCCACTCCTTCTCCCCCCTTCCCCTTCCCCCCATTCTCCCCCCTCTCCCCACCCTCTTTTAAAGGATTTACGTGACCCTTCCCGTACACTGTGCTTTCACCGTCTTAATTTCAGCGCCATCCTTCCTCTTCATCGCGGTGTGTGCCTGTATCACATTGGTTTTGCACTGTGTGAATTTCACTCAGACAGCACTCTCCCCGCTTGCCCTGTACCCCGCCTGTATAAAGGGCTGGTGAAGGAAACGATGTGTGTGTGTGTGTGTTCCACTCTTGACAGTCGCCTGAAAAATCGTCCAAGTGGGACAGGCCCATTAGCGTCATGCAGCATGGATACAGGTCCTTTGGCCCAAATCGTTCATGCCCCCTTTGTCCCATTTGCCCGTGTTTCCCCATATCCCTATACTCCTTTTCATGTACCTGTTCAAGTGTCTTTTACATTTTGGTATAGTACCTGCCTCAACTACCTCCTCCGGCAGCCCATATACCCACCATCCTCTAAGAGAAAAGTTTGCTCCTTAGGTTCCTATTAAATCTTGCCAACTTCAACTGAAACCTCTGGTTCTTGATTCCCCAACCCAGGTAAAAGACTGTGCATTCAACTTTTCAATTCCCCTCATGATTTTATACACCTCTATAAGATTATCTCTCAGCTTCCTGAGCTGCAAGATACTCTCGTCCTAACCTGCCCAACTTCAGGCCCTTAAGTCCTGGCAACATCTTCATAAATCTTGTCTGCATTCTTTCCAGCTTAATGCCATCCTTCCTATAGCAGTGTGATGAAAACTGAACACTCCACAGTACTCCAAGATGCTGCCTGAACCGCTGAGTTATTCCAGTTATTTGAGTTTTACACTGTACTCCAAGATAAGGTTTCCAGTTGATCATCAGACCCAGCACTTTGCTGAACTTTGTCTCGTCATGTTTGTTCAACTATGCCTCACAATAAATACATTGAAATTCATTTTTACCTCCAGTGAAGATCTTGGAGTTTCCTACATCAAAGTATGATGGAATATCTTCATTATCTGTTTTGCAATGAGTGAAGAAGGTGGCTCACCATCAGCATTTCCAAAGCAGCTCAATCAAGGCAAAAAATGCTGCCCCGCATCTTACAATAAAGAATAGAAAGTAGGTCTCATACCTAAGATAATTAAATTTCATAAGAAAGCATATTTTACAATTAATAAAGAATGACTGTATCTGGCGTCTGCATCATTAGAATACTTGTATCTCAGTAATGCAGAGCTAACTTTCGACAAAAACACCAGAACAATGCGGGAGACAGCAGTTGGCCCATGTGTAAGGTCAGGTATCCAAGGATACTGGGACAGTATCAGAAGTTAGGTTTGCTACACCAGCATCCCAAATTCAAAGTTAAAATGGAATCAGGGGTAATGATGTGACATTTGGTCGCCAGTTAATCCATTGAGGCCAATCCCCTAACTGCCTGAAACAGACAGCTGAATCCAGTTGAGATGGCAGGTGTGAAAGTGCATTGAGAATGTTTTAACTACACCTCCTTTTTTAACCGTCACCACTTGCACCATTTACACCAGTTAGACCCTTTAGAAGCTATTTTTAAGACCCTTAAGACAGCTATTAATAGTTTTTCCAAATGAACATCTACCAAATAATTAATTGTACACTACTAAACTGAAAATCTGTTTGTTATACAAGACTAATAATTATTCCACTGTTCTTTCAAATGCAGTTCATCAGGCTTGTGATTACTTCTCCTGCACCCCTCATAACATGGGTTACAGATTTGGTTGCTATGCAGTCTTTTAAAAATCACGTGCTCTGCATCCTACGATGCCAGGCTGCTGCTATGATGAAGTCAGCCTGGGGCCATGACAGCTTGGTGATAGAGCATGTGAAATACTCTGCCTCAAAGTCTGACAATAATGCGCAATGATATGAAATAAGTATTTGTCAGAATATGTGGTAATATTGGTAATTTTTCATTCATTTCTTGTCAGTGATTTTACTGGATTATTACTAGCATCAAAACTATAGATGGAGCTTTCTTTTGGTTCTATCACTTATAGCTTACAGTTGGATTTAACAGACAATAATAAAAGCAATATGAATATGGAATATAACAAAAGCAAAAAGCACTGGGGTGGCACAGTGGTGCAGGGTAGAGCAGCTGCCTCAGTGCGCCAGAGACCCGGGTTCAATCCTAACTACGGATGCTGTCTGTGCGGAGTTTGTACATTCACCCTGTGACCTCATGGGTTTTCTTCAGGAGCTTCGGTTTCTTCCCACATTCCAAAGAAGCTCAGGTTTATAGGTTAATTAGCTTCTGTAAATTGCCCCTACTGTGTAGGTATGAAAGTGAGATAACATGGAACTAGTATATGGGTGATCGATGGTCGGCATGGACTCGGTGGGTCGAAGGGCCTGTTTCCACTCTGTATCTCTAAACACAGACTGTGCAGAGATGATATACCGACAGAAAATATTGTATGCACCCAGTAGATCGGTCAGATCATCTCTGGAGAAAACAAACAAGCCACCATCATAGGACATAGGTTTAAGGTGAGAGGGGAAAGATTTACTAAGAACCTGAGAGGCAACCTTTTTCACACAAAGGGTGATGGGAATATGGAATGACCTGCCAGAGGAGGTAGCTGAGGCATTTGGACAAGTACATGGATAGAAAAGGTTGAGAAGGATATGGGCCAACGCAGTTAGGTGGGACTAGTGGTGATGGGACATCTTGGGCGGCATGGGCAAGTTTGGCCAAAGAGCCTCTTTCCATGCTGTGTGACTCGATGACTCCAATAGAGATAAGTGAAACCTTGTGATTACCTTAAATATTTTGGGAAATAGACTAAATAAGTACCATTCATTTTGTATGCCAAAAAAGGTTTTTTTTTAATTTTGGCCAACACAGTGGCACAGCTGGTGGAGCTGCTGCCTTACAGTTCCAGAGACCCAGGTTCAATCCTGACTTGGGATGCTGACTGTGTGGAGTTTGCACGTTTTCCCCATGACCTCATGTGTTTCCACTGGGTGCTCCAGTTTCCTACTATATCCCAAATTGTGCGGGTTTGTAAATTAATTGACCTCTGCAAATTTCCTCTGGTGTAAAGGGAGTGGATGGGACAGTGAGATAACCTAGACCTAATGTGAACGGATGATGTATGGTTGACGTGGACTCAGTGGTTGAAAGGGCCTGTTTCAATGCTGTATCTACCTTTCAATCTATCTTTCATTTTTAGATTTAATAATTAACTATGCTTTTGACTGTCTCTAGTTACTATCACTTCAGTCGTCTAATCCTTTTCACTTCTACTTAACTCTTTACACATTATTTACCTGTTTTTGACTAGTCCGTTGGCCAAACTCCAGTCAGCTGCCTACAATGTCCCCTGACACAATCTTCTTCCAGTGAGCTGGGTGCCAACTCATTTACAAGGCCCATTGCAGTACTGGGCTTTTGCAATCAAAGCTGACAGGTCCTCTCCTTAGAATTGCTTGAAAGCTGGTTTAGGCTCCCCAGCCACTCAAGCATTGACTTAAGCAGACTGACTATCCCTGATGTTTGCAAATGTTCAAAAACTATTACAAATTAAATGACGTTAACATTATCTGCATTTTAAAACATTAAAAAGATTAAAACATAAAACATTAAGAAATTGTTAAATATATTTATATCTCTTAAATTAAATGATAAAGCAGATATAATTTTATACACGTGCTTCTACAACTTGATGGAATTTAAAACCACTAGGTACAGCATCACAGGGGAGCTGAGCCATTTAAGTTGGAGATGAGTTGAAATCTCATCCTTCAGAAGGTCATGAATCCTGGAATTTCCTACCCTATGTCACTGAATGTATTCAGGGAGGATGGAATAGAATTTTGGACCACAAAGGGGAATCAAAGGATATAGATTCAGGCAGTAGAATTGTGCTTGAGCAGCTCAACCTTGTTCTTTGCAAGGGATGGGGAAGGCTTAGTGAGCCATATGACCAAATCGTGCTGCTGTTTGTGAGGCTTTTGATTTTTGTTTTATTTATATTATGAAATGTTTGCCTTCATCCATTTGCCATCCTCAGTCTGTATTGTTTTTGTTTGCAAAATATGAATGGGTTACTTATAATCTGTGCTTTCTACTTTCTGGGTTTAGGAGCTGTGAGAATTCTCTAGCCCGATTAGTTATTTAGTTATTAACCAGTTTGATGACTTCACTTTTCTTAAAGGCCATCAATCACCAACGGATAGTGCAGACTGTGAGTTGAATGGGAAACGAGAATTTTGAGGGAAAGAAAGGGGGAGGAGATGATCCCGGGATCCGCAGTAAACCTAAAACACGTCAGAAAATCACAGAAGCCTAAAATAAATATCAGAAGGAGTGCATTACCTCCCGGATCACCCAATACCATTCTTGTATTTTTCACTGATCTTCAAAATCCTTCCTGCTTCTTCACTGAAAGACAAGTGGAATAGCCAAAGAACTTCTCAGAAGGGTATTTGTCTTTCCTTAAGGTGATTAAATTAGGTATAACATTGCACAGGTCCATATGCCCATAGCTCCTGCTAATGATCCATAACTTGTTACAACAAATGTGGTGCATTTGGCTATTTGGAATTACATCCTTGTGTATCTTTAAACAGGACAGCTCAAACGGACAAGAGGAGAGGAAATCGACGTTGAGACCCCAGGCTCTATCCTGGTGAACACCAATCTGCGAGCTTTAATAAATAAGCACACGTTTGCCTCTCTACCACATCATTTTCAACAACAGCTCCTGATTTTACTACCAGAAGTAGACAGGCAGGTAAGCAGAGTATAAATGACTCCTTTATGTATTACTAGACCAAGTGGAACCCATTGGGTCCCGTCCCCTCAACGCGCGGTTGCGGGGGGGGGGGGGGGGGGCCTGCGGCATCACACACACACACACTAACCAGGTGAGACTATGCATTATTCGGAAAACGTTCTATAATATAGGCAATGTATAAGGACACTCAATAATCTCTTTCAATTAAGAACATTACTATGGAGACTATTTTACTCATTTGCCTCCATCTTTATATTTAAACTAGGTACCAAACTGGAGATAAATTGTAAGAACAGTATGTGCTTCTTATGATTTTAATGTAAGCAATTTTTTTAGCATGCATGTCATTACACCATCAAATTAACAGCTTCTTCTGGAGTATGCTCAAGCATCTGGAAATCCAGAATTGCTCTCAGTGATATACTATTCATTCTCGATGTGCTGTTGAAGTTCTTGCAGAAATTGCTGAATTAGAACCTAGAGCCTACAGCACAGGAATAGGTACTTTGCCCCACAATGTCAGTGCCAAAGATGATGTCAAGATAAACTAATCTCATCTGCTTGCACATGATCCATATCCCTTTATCCCCCGCATATGTTCATAAGAACCAACTTTTTTCACACCCCTTGAAATCCTTGAAAATGTGGAATATTTCTGATCCACATAATTTGAGATTCCATGCTGGCCAAAGGAACCTATATTTATGAATGGAGACACAAGGAACTGCTGATGCTGGTTAACAAAAACAAATACAAAGTGCTGAAGTAACTCAGCAGGTCAGGCAGCATTTGTGTAGGACAATAATATGTGACGTTTAGGATCGGGACCCTTCCTTAGGTTGAGGAAGGTCTCACCTGTCCATGTTCTCCACAAGCACTGGCTGACCCACTGAATTACTCCAGCAATTTGTTTTTGTTTGTGTGTTTTTTTATATTGCTAAATGGAATCGATATTTAAACATTTCGCCATTGTATGATTTATGCCAATAAAACTTACAATTTCTAACATACTTTTATTTGCATGTTCCTCCATTGCATAAGATATTTAAAATTTATTTAACAATTAGAGATTTTTAGTCTGCTGGCAAAAAAAACTTTCATTATGAACAGGTGCTCAGCCTGCTTGATGTTGTTATCACAGCATGTCGGACACCTGCTGCATTTGAAGCCTGACAGCACCTTGCATTATCAAAGGGGAAATCCATGCCACGTTCACTAAGTCTTTGTCGGCAGCTTTCACTGAGCACTGCAGTGAATGCTGCAATAAATGTGAAATCTAGGCCACCGCATTTATTGAAACTACTTTTCTATATCTTCAAAATAAATCATTCTGCTACCCTTCTCCAACTTTGCTACAATAAAAATGGATTAAAATAAATCATATAAATCTACTGATTCCCCAGATTTTCCAAAATATGACCCCAGGGTGCCAGCTGTTGTGGCCGTATGATAATTATTAAAACCATCCAGTCAACAAGCAATGTCATTATTTGTACCAAGTCACCTTTTCAAGAGATTCTGCAATCCTTTCTCTTTTTAGTTTAGTTCAGTTTAGAGATACAGCATGGAAACAGGTCCTTCGGCCCATCGAGTCCACACTGACCAGCGATCACCCGTTTAAAAAATACCCAATGACTTGTCTTCCACTGCCATCTGTGTCAATGAATTCCACAGATTCACCAGCCACTGGCTGAATAAATTTCTCCTCATCTTCTTTCTAAAGGTCCTTTTCTGAGGCTGTGCCCTCTGGTCCTGAATTCTTTCAGTATTCAGTAAGTTTCAATGAGGGTACCCTTCATCCTTCCAAACTCCAGTAAGTACAGGCCCTGTGCTGTCAAACACTCATCATACGTTAACCCAATCATCTCTGGATCATTCTCGTTAACTCCTTCCGGACCCTCTCCAACAGCAGTACATCCCTCCTCAGATATAGGGCCCAAAACTGCTCATAATACTCCAAATGTGATCTGACCAGTGCCTTATAGAGCATCAGCACTACATCCCTGCTCTGGTGCCACAAGGCAGCGGCTCTACCCGCTGCACCACATTGCGCCTGTGAATGAACTGGGAAACATTCACTTTACTTTAAACTTTTGAGATACAGCTTGAAAACAGGCCCTTCGGCCTACCATCCACACCGACCAGTGATCACCGGTACACTTGCACTGTCCTACACATGAGGGACACTTTCTAGAACCTAATAAACTTACAAATCCGCACTCTGGAGTACAGGATTCAATCTGATATCTTTATGTTTTAGCTTTGAAAAACAACACTAATGACTCAACAATCCATGACTCATTCACCCCATATCTTCCCTATCTCTAACCAGCTGCACTAACTTCAATGCCAAATTTAAATCCTGAAATCACAGAATGTGCAAGGTATAATCACTTACATTTTTAAGAGTAGGGTAAAAGTCTCATACCTCAAAGTATCTGTAAGACAGACATGTCCCATTTATATACTTTAGTCCAACAGCCTTGTTTGATTGATTATTCAACAACTCAAACTACAAGTTGTCCAGAAATAAACCCTGCATTATTGGTGGTGTTTCTTTCTGTGTGTCATTGTTTTCAGTTCTGTATTATCAAGTCAGATCAAACCTAAAGTCAACCTGTGATATATCACAAAGTAAAATATTTATTATGGTAGCATACTGTTCTGCTTCAGTAAAATAAAAACATTGGAATAAAATCGTTTATTTGCAATAACATTTAATCTAGTTACATGATTTATATTTGTTGGTGTGAACTATTCTTCACCAAAGGTATTCCCTTGTCATAAAAAAAAACACAAGAACTTCAGATTTATAACATTTTTATAATTATTTAATTCACAGCAATACTTAATACATTTGTGATTTGAAATGGAGTTTATGATGCTGGGAATCATAATTTTGATTGCTCATTTCAAGAATAAAGTAGTGTAGATTAGACCAAACCAGCATCTGCAGTTGCTTCCTACACCTTTAGACCCAACCAGAACAGCTTCATAATAAAAGCAGAAGCACCAACATTTTGACCACATTTGCTTCTTACATTCCTATCACAGAGCAAAGAACTGCTGTGAAATCATAAGGTCATAAGGGATAGGAGTAGAATTAGGTAATTCGACCCATCAAGTCTCCACCATTTAATCATGGCTGATCTACCTCTCCTTCCTAACCCCATTCTCCTGCCTTATCCCCATAACCTCTGACACCTGTACTAATCAACAATCAATTGCTGCCTAAAAAATATCTACCGACTTGGTCTCCACAGACTTCTGTGGCAAAGAATTCCACAGATTCACCACCCTCTGACCAAATACATTTTTCCTCATCTCCTTCCTAAAGGAATGTACTTTAATTCTAAGGCTATGACCTCTAGTCCTAGACTCTCCCATTAGTGGAAACATCCTTTCCACATCCACTCTATCCAAGCCTTTCCAGGTAAGGATCAGATTGTGACTTTGTGTAGTACATTTGCTACCCAAGGTGCTGTTTTCAATATAGTAACAGAAAAATAGGTGCAGGAGTAGACCATTCGGCCCTTCAAGCCAGCACCGCCATTCAACATGATCATGGCTGATCATCTAAAATCAGTACCCCATTCCTGCTATTTCCCCATATCCCTTGATTCATTTAGCTCTAAGAGCTAAATCTAACTCTTCAAATCTGCTGCTTTTTGGGAATTTGTATTAAACCGTTGAGCTGATCTGAATTTCCAAGTGATCTTAAAAAGTTAAGATCATAATCCAGGTTAGTATTAATGTACTAATTAATATCACTAAAACCTTGTAGATTATATCATTGCTAACCACAAGGTTTTCCTCCACAAAAAAAATGTTCCTACCTTCAACTCTGAGTTTTTTAGAGGTTCTCATCCAGAGTCCATTTAGTTTGTCGGCCATAGCTCCAATTCATGCTTCTGCACTTCTTGACATCAGTCAGAAGGAAACAATTGGAGCCTGCATCCGGAAAAGATGAAGTTGGGAAATACAAGCATAAGTTTGGGTATGTAAACGCAAGCATGTCCATGTGTGCACACAGGCAAGGTCATGTATGCACAGGCGCACGGTCATGTACTCATAGGCACAAGGTCATGTGCACACAGGATCAAGTTCATGGGCACACAGGCAGATGGTCATGTACGTACAAGCGCAAGATCATCTGCACACAGGCACAAGTTAATATACACACAGACAAAAGGTCATATATACACAGGCACAAGTTCAAGTGCACACAGGTGTATTCAGGAATAGGTTTGAATGTGCCCAGAGACGAGTTTGAATATGGACATTTTGGGACCACATGCATAATTGGGCATGCGTTCGAGCCCCTACACGCTGGCAGAATGTCAAGTGCACCAACACAGGCATATAACAGGGACAGAAATGTGTATGCACCCAACCTTCTACCCTTATTTACTTGACTGAACACATACCTATGTGTTTGTCCCTGAACTAATGTGCACGAGTGGGCATCAGTTCAGAGACACACAAATAGGTATGTGTTTCGTTAAGTACACACAGATACAAAGTGAAGGGCGCACATATGGACATCAATTTATTTTCCTTTCTTTGTTTTAAGCAATGTTTCTGTCAAGGAAAGCATGTACTGTCTGGTTCCCTCCTTCTTCCAGCCGAGGAGGAACACTTCTTCCAGTCTAGGAGGAAGTTAGTGAATTCTGCTGCTGAAGATTACATTTTGTTGTTTATCAAAGTCATAAATCTTGCTCCAAATCCCAGAAGTACAGAAAGTAGAGGATCTGTAAATGTATTTTCAAATTTTGCAAAGTTATGAAAAACATTTGTCTTGCATTAACTGATGGAGTTATTCCATGCTTGTTTACCCCTAGAACTCTTGATTCGTGGGTTTTGTGATTCTAATATTACTATGTCTTGGAACTTCTAGTAGAATAGACAAAGTATATAGCAACATAAAAATGGAAAGATATTTCCCTACTGGTCACTGAATAAATAGGAACAATTTTACAAAAACACATTTCAACCACAGTTCCATGGCTCCCGAGAAAACTGAATGGAGATTTATAGGATTTTCCTGTCATTTTCTAACTTGAACTTTCTGATATTGATTTAGTTTCAGTATAAAAACATGTTTCATGAATACAAATGTAGTTCTTATTTTATCTGCAGTCAAATATGCAAGATGATTGTTTATAACACATGTAGCTAACTGGAAAAGGAAGAAAGAAATGGATTAGGGTGCATTTATGCAAAGGATAATAAAGATGTTTTTTAGGTAATAAAAAGAAACTGCAGATGCTGCTTTATACCAAAGATAGACACAAAATGCTAGGGTAACTCAGCAGGTCAGGCATCATCTCTGGAGAAAACGAGCCCCGACCTGAAACGTAACATCCATTTTCTCCAGAGATGCAGCCTGACCTGCTGAGTTACTCCAGCATTTTGTCTCAATGGATTTTTAGGTGATGGGCATCCTGGAATGTGGTAGAAGTGGGCCAAGAAACCTTGGTTTTGCCTAAAGTGTAGATAATAAATTCAATCTGCTAATTTTATTTGCTTAAAATAATTTCTAAAATTTGCTTAAGTAAAACACAGAGGATGATAGAAGTCTAAAATAAATAAAAATAGAAAATAATGGAAATACTCGACGTGTCAGGCACATCAGTGGAGAAAAAAAAGAACTAATCTTTCATCAGAATCGGCAGGTGTAAACAGGTATTCTTACTTATGATGAAAGATGTTCATTCTAACATGTTTACTCTATTGCTCCCTCCATTGATACTGCCTTATTTGTTTAATGTTGCTGGCATTCCCAGTTTTATATCTGAAGTCTCTTTCAATGTTATAAGTAAGAAATACACCCCAAGTACCTGGCACTCAGATAAAGATACATTGCAATTTATATTCAATAAGTAATGCTTCTCATTCAGACAATAGATGTTTAAAATTTTGCATTGTCCCTGTAAAAAACTGGAGACCGTAAAGGAGAGATTAGGAATTTTGAATCAGGATCAAGTAAAAAAAAAAGACAAGTGTTTTAGGACAATTAAAAATAGAAGGAAAAGAAGCAAAGCAGGAAATTTGGGGAGACAGCTCCAGGGTTTAGATACACGGCAGCATGCAAAACAGTAAGTCGGTCAGTGTTAAAATATCTAAAGTATTCAAAGAAGTCGTAGTAGAACATTTAAGTTCAATAACAAAGATGTTGAAATAAATATGTGCAACAAAATAGCCCATGAAACCTGCCAAATTCCTTGGTAATAAGTGAGTTAACATAGAAACATAGAAAATAGGTGCAGGAGGAGGCCATTCGGCCCTTTGAGCCAGCACCGCCATTCATTGTGATCATGGCTGATCGTCCCCAATCAATAACCGGTGCCTGCCTTCTCCCCGAATCCCTTGATTCCACGAGCCCCTAGAGCTCTCTCTTAAATCCATCCAGTGATTTGGCCTCCACTGCCCTCTGTGGCAGGGAATTCCACAAATTCACAACTCTGGGTGAAAAAGTTTTTCTCACCTCAGTATTAAATGGCCTCCCCTTTATTTCATCACTGTGGCCCCTGGTTCTGGACTCGCCCAACATTGGGAACATTTTTCCTGCATCTAGCTTGTCCAATCCTTTTATAATTCTATATGTTTCTATAAGATCCTTCTAAACCTCATCCTTCTAAACTCCCATGAATACAACCCTAGTCTTTTCAATCTTTCCTCATATGACAGTCCCGCCATCCCAAGGATCAATCTCGTGAACCTACGCTACATTGCCTCAATCACAAGGATGTCCTTCCTCAAATTAGGAGACCTCTTAATGCAGAAGAACCTCTTTACTCCTATACTGAAATCCTCTTGTTATGAAGGCCAAAATGCCATTAGCTTTCTTCACTGCCTGCTGTACCTGCATGCCAACTTGTATGCAGTGACTGGTGTACAAGGACACCCAGGTCTCGCTGCACCTCCCCCTTACCTAACCTAACTCCATTGAGATAATAATCTGCCCCTTGTTTTTGCCGCCAAAGTGGATAACCTCACATTTATCTATATTATACTGCATCTGCCACGCATCTGCCCACTCACTCAACCTGTCCAGGTCACCCTGCAACCTCCTAACCACTGCCACCCAGCTTTGTGTCATCTGCAAACTTGCTAGTGTTGCTCCTAATTCCCTCTTCCAAATCATTAATATATTTGGTAAACAGTTGCGGCCCCAACACCGAGCCTTGCGGCACTCCACTCGCCACTGCCTGCCATTCTGAAAAAGGACCCGTTCACTCCTACTCTTTGCTTCCTGTCTCCCAACCAATTTTCTATCCACGTCAACACCCTACCCCCAATACCATGTGCTCTAATTTTAGTCACAAGTCTCTCGTGCTGGACCTTATCCAAGGCTTTCTGAAAGTCTAGATACACTACATCCACTGGCTCCCCTTCATCCATTTTACTTGTCACATCCTCAAAAAATTCCAGAAGATTAGTCAAGCATGATTTTCCTTTCATAAATCCATGTTGACTTGGACTAATCCTTTTACTGCTATCCAAATGCCCCATTATTACCTCTTTAATAATTGACCAGCATCTTTCCCACCACCGAAGTCAGGCTAACTGGCCTGTAATTCCCCGTTTTCTCTCTCGCTCCTTTCTTGAGAAGTAGGATAACATTAGCTATCCTCCAATCCACAGAAACTGATCCTGAATCTATTGAATATTGGAAAATGATCACCAATGCGTCCACTATTTCTAGAGCCACCTCACTGAGGACCCTGGGATGCAGACCATCCGGCCGCGGGGATTTATCATCCTTCAGTCCCATTAGCCTACCCAATACTATTTCTCGCCTAATGAAAATTCCTGTATCCCCTTAGTTCTTCTGTCCTCCAGTACATCTGGGAGATTGTTTGTGTCTCCCTCAGTGAAGACAGATCCGAAGTACCTGTTCAACTCTTCTGCCATTTCCTTGTTACCCATAATAATTTTACATCCTTACGCGGTCTACATCCCACCCCTGGCAGGAGCTGCATGCCGTGGTCAACAAACACCAGACGTCTTACCCCGAGGCGTTCACCACCATAGCCGGGGACTTCAATAAGGAAGCCTAAAGAAATCACTCCCTAACTTCCACCAACATGTCTCCTGCTGCACCAGAGGACCAAACACCCTTGACCATTGCTACACGACCATCAAGGATGCCTATCGTTCTATCCCTCGCCCTCACTTCGGTAAATCCGACCATACCGCAGTGCTGCTTCTTCCTGCCTACAGGCAGCAATTAAAGAGCGCACTCCCAGAGGTGAGGACAGTACAGACCTGGTCGGGGGGGGGGGGGGGGGGCCGAGGAACTACTCCAGGACTGTTTGGAGTCTGTAGACTGGGCAATGTTCAAGGACTCAGCTACGGACCTGAACGAATACGCCACAGTCGTTACAGACTTTATTAAGAAGTGTGTGGAGGACTGCATCCCCACCAAAACCTTCCGAGCATTTCCCAATCGGAAACCTTGGATGAACTTTGAGATCCGCACTCTTCTGAAGTCCAGACACCGGGCATTCATGTCTGATGATACAGTGGCCTACAAGAAGTCCAGATACGACCTTGGTAAGGCCATCAAAAAGGCCAAAAGGGACTTCTGCTCCAAACTGGAGATTGAGACAGATGTTCGGCAGCTGTGGGGGGGCCTGAATGCAATTACCTCCTACAAGGCGAAACCAGGAGGCAGCTCGAATGTCGGCGAAACATCACTCCCTGATGAGCTCAATGCGTTTTACGCACGCTTTGATAGGGAGAACACTGATGTGCCTTCCCGAGCCCCCATTCGCTGTGATGGTATTTCAGTCTCAGTCACAGAGGCCGACGTCAGGAAATCCTTCAGAGGGCTGAACCCTCGAAAAGCGCCAGGACCTGATGGTATACCCGGTCGTGTTCTAAAAACCTGTGCGGACCAACTGGCTGGAGTCTTTACGGACAGTTTCAACCTCTCACTTCTGAGGTCTGAGGTCCCCACCTGCTTTAAAAGGGCATCAATTATACCAGTGCCCAAGAAGAGTAAGGTGACGTGCCTCAATGACTATCGACCTGTGGCACTAACGCCCGTGGTGATGAAGTGCTTTGAGAGATTGATCATGGAGCAAATCAACTCCTACCTCGACAAAAACCTGGACCTATTTCAGTTCGCTTACCGCCACAACAGATCAACGGTGGATGCGATCTCGCTGGCCCTCCACTCCGCTCTGGACCACTTGGACAACAAAAACTCATATGTCAGGCTGTTATTCATAGATCTGAAGAAGGGTTTCGGCCCGAAACGTTGCCTATTTCCTCCGCTCCATAGATGCTGCTGCACCCGCTGAGTTTCTCCAGCATTTTTGTGTACCTTTGATTTTCCAGCATCTGCAGTTCCTTCTTTAACACCTGTTATTCATCGATTACAGCTCGGCATTTAACACAATCATCCCTTCAAAGCTGGTTACCAAACTCGCAGAACTGGGTCTCTGCGCATCCTTCTGCAATTCACAGACCACATTCTGTTCGTATTGGTGGAAATGTGTCAGCCTCGATAACAATCAGCACGGGAGCACCTCAAGGCTGCGTGCTCAGTCCCCTGCTGTACTCACTCTATACTCATGACTGCGTAGCCGGTCACAGTGCGAACTCCCATTATCAAGTTCGCTGACAACACCACTGTGGTGGGACGTATCACTGATGGGGATGAGTCAGAGTATAGAAGAGAGATCGAGCAACTGTCCATATGGTGCCAGCACAATAACCTGGCCCTCAACACCAGCAAAACCAAGGAACTGATTGTGGACTTTGGAAGGAGTAGGATGGGGACCCACAGTCCCGTTTATATCAACGGGTCGATGGTTGAAAAAGTCAAGAGCTTCAAATTCCTGGGGGTGCACATCTCTGAAGATCTTTCCTGGTCCGAGAACACTAATGCAATTATCAAGAAAGCTCATCAGCGCCTCTACTTCCTGAGAAGATTACGGAGAGTCGGTTTGTTAAGTAGGACTCTCTCTAACTTCTACAGGTGCACAGTAGAGAGCATGCTGACCGGTTGCATCGTGGCTTGGTTCGGCAACTTGAGCGCCCTGGAGAGGAAAAGACTACAAAAAGTAGTAAACACTGCCCAGTCCATCATCGGCTCTGACCTTCGTTCCATCGAGGGGATTTATCGCAGTCGCTGCCTCAAAAAGGCTGGCAGTATCATCAAAGACCCACACCATCCTGGCCACACACTCATCTCCCTGCTACCTTCAGGTAGAAGGTACAGGAGCCTGAAGACTGCAACGACCAGGTTCAGGAATAGCTACTTCCCCACAGCCATCAGGCTATTAAACCTGGCTCGGACAAAACTCTGATTATTAATAACCCATTATCTGTTATCTGCACTTTATCAGTTTATTTATTCATGTGTGCATATATTTATATTACGGTATATGGACACACTGATCTGTTTTGTAGTAAATGCCTACTATGTTCTGTGTGCTGAAGCAAAGCAAGAATTACATTGTCCTATCAGGGACACATGACAATAAACTCACTTGACTTGACTAATTTCACCCGTGTCTGCCTTCAAGGGACCCACATTTGACTGCTACTCTTTTTCCCTTAACATATCATTTATGACAAGTGAAAATTGCAAGGCAAACATTGGAAAGACCAATGTGGTGGAAACAGATACAGTGGCAAAGTTTAAGAGGCATTTAGACAGATACACGAACAGGCAGGAAATGGAATCAACATGCAAGGAGATGTGCAGTTTACATTGGGATCATGATAGGCACAAATTTCAAGGGCGTGCACTGTACTGCTCTGTGTTCTTCTTCTTCTTGCGTATGGCGTGCATAGCCTAAGGTTGTAGGACAACTTGTTCTATTTGATCTTATTTGATTGTGCACGCCGGGCTGACTGCATTCGTCAAAACACGTGAAGGTTGCAATCTCCCATCCCTCTGTGTTCACTTAGTAAAAGTTCTGCTACTGAAGACTGTGGGCTGGAGCTACAGACTAGAGATTAGAGCACACAAATGTCCTCTGACATGTCAGTGATTGTACCGTACTGTCAGAAATATTGTACATCCAATGGGACGGTAAACCTTAACCCTGGCCGTTTTAATAGGTGTCCACAGAAAACTCCAAAGCCTTCTAGACCCCCTATCTACCTGTGATGGCACTTTCAAAGAACTATGTACCTGTGCTCCTAGATGACCATGCTCTACAACACTACCCAGGGCTGTCATTCCATGAATTCCAAGTGTAATTACAATTGACCCAATTACTTCACTTACTCATCCTGATTTACTGGGCATTTGCAAAAACATTGACATGCATTTCACAGTATATTCTCTCCTATACTAATACATGTCACTTCACTAGAAATTATTAAACAAATATTCACCAGCATTCTGTTGTCTAATCTTTGCTTACTCTGGAAATGTGAACATGCCAAGTCATCAGTAATCCACAAGTAGAAAGATAAAAATGAACAATGAGGTTACCTGTGTCAGAAGGTGAGAAAATAAGATGGTTGCTGGCTAGCCACAGATTGATGTTGGTGGATGGTTTGAAGCAGGACAAGATTGTACGAGATAAATATGTGCAGGATTTTATTAAAGGAGACATTTCCTCGTTAGTATCATAAAACAGCATGCTGAGACTCATTGTGTAAGAAGGAACTGCAGATGCTGGTTTAAACTGAACATAGACACAAAAAGCTGGAGTAACTCAGCGGGACAGGCAGCATCTCTGGAGAGAAAGAATGGGTGACGTTTCGGGTCGAGACCCTTCTTCAGACTGGTAGGGGATAAGGGAAACGAGAGATATAGACGGTGACGTGGAGAGAGAAAGAACAATGAATGAAAGATATGCAAAGAAATAATGATAAACGAAACGGGCCATTGTAAGCTGTTTGTAGGGAGAAAATGAGAAGGTAGTGCGACTTGGGTGGGAGAGGGATAGGGAGAGTGGGAATGCCGGGGCTACCTGAAGTGAGAGAAATCAATATTCATACCACTGGGCTGTAAGTTGTCCAAACAAAATATGAGATGCTGTTCCTCCAATTTGCGTTAAGCCTCACTCTGACAATGGAGGAGACCGAGGACAGAAAGGTCTGTGTAGGAATGGGAAGGAGAATTAATGTGTCCAGCAATCGGAAGATCAGGTAGGTTCACGTGAGCTGAACGAAAGTTATCAGCGAAATGATCACCCAGTCTGCGTTTGGTCTCGCCGGTGTATATGAGTCCACATCTTGAACAACGGATACAGTAGATGAGGTTGGAGGAGGTGCAAGTGAACCTCTGCCTAACCTGAAAGGACTGTCGGGGTCCCTGGACAGAGTCAAGGGAGGAGGTATAGCGACAGGTGTTGCATCTTCTGCGGTTGCAGGAGAAGGTACTTGGAGAGGGGGTGGTTTGGGTGGGAAGGGATGAGTTAACCAGGGAGTTGATGAGAGAACGGTCTCTGCAGAAGGCAGAAAGTGGTGGAGATGGTAAAATGTGGCTAGTGGTGGGATCCCGTTGGAGGTGGCGGAGGATTATGTGTTGTATGCGACGGCTGATGGGGTGGAAGGTAAGGACTAGGGGGACTCTGTCTCTGTTGCGACTAGGGGGAGGGGGAGCAAGGGCGGAGCTGCGGGGTACCGAGGAGACACGAATGAGGGCCTCATCTATGATTGGAGAGGGGAGCCGCGGTTCCCTAAAGAATGAGGACATCTCACATGTGCCTCCAAACATTTTAACCTTGAAACCTAATTTTTTACCTCAGTAGCAAAAATAATCAAATTCCAAAAAGGTTTTGCAGCAGGTTCAGCACATTTACCAGCTGGAATCTGCTGTAGCTTTAAATGGAGAGGTCATTCATAAACTTATTTTAACTGTAACGTTTGGGGTGGGAGATTGCAACCTTCACGTGGTCCGCCCTGTTTCGACAAATGCAATCAACCCGGCGTGCACAATCAAATAAGATCAAATAGAACAAGTTGTCCGACAACTTTAGGCTGTGCACGCCATACGCAGGAAGAAGAAGAACTGTAACTTTTCAAATCAGAGGAATCTGACCTTAAATTTCATTTGGTGATTTATTTCTTTGAACAATTTAAAGAAAGCAGAAAACTGTTTTTCTGTATCCCCCAAGCCAATTCCAGAAACCCCAAATATAAAATTCAAATAGAAGTAAGCATAGATTTCTCCACTGGCTGATCTTCAGCAATTTAAGCAGCAACCCTTAAAGAACTGCTGAAATAAACATTCAGGAAAATATCAGCTTTAATTTATCAGGGGCTCTGAAATGTTCTTTCTAATCCAATGAAAAATTCTTAACCTCATCTATATTTTCGAATGATCAACCAAATTCTCAGAGAGGGGATTCCATGTAAATTAACCCTAAAGAATCAGGCCTGTAATGGATTGCAAAAAGGAGTTATTGTTTCAACAATTCAAATATGTTTTGTCTCTGAAATTTGCTTCTTTATATCACATTTATTTTCACTCGGAAAGGCATGGACCGTTTGTGAAGTGTAAACATGGTTCTGTGCAGGGGACATCATGTCTTGCAAATCAGATTATCTTTTCGAGAAGATCGGTAAGAAAACTGAAGGTGAAGCAGTAGACATGGTTTACGGGGATTTTAGTAAGGTTTTTGACAAGGTCCCACAAGATAGAGAAACTGCACTTGCTGGTTTACAAAATAAGACACAATGTGCTGGGGTAACTCAGTGGGTCAAGGCAGCATCCCTGGAGAACACGTGACTTTTTTGCCTGGGACCCTTCTTCAGACTGCACTATGTGTCCCACAAGGTTGGCTGATCTGAGGCATGTTGGGGACTCGTTCCAAAACTGGGTCATTGATGGGAGGCAAAGGGTGATGGTGGATGGATGTTTTTGTGACTTTGTAACAAGTGGCGTCCTGCAGGGATCAGTACCTAACCCTTGTTGTTTGTAATATATATAAATTACTCATATGAAAATGTAGGTGATTTGATTAGTACGTTTCCAGATGACACATAATTTGTCAGAGCCGTAAATATTGAAGAAGGTTGTCTGAGGGTGCAGCTGGATCTAGATCTGTTGGAAACTTGGGTGAAGCGGCGGCAAAGTGATTTTTGGAAGTCAAATTCTGATTGGTTATCTTGAGTAATTGGCATGGACCTTGGGAATGTTGATCTACAGCGAGACATTAGGGTGTAAGTCCATAGACTTTTACAACATAGAAAATGTCCATTTGTCCATTCTGACCATGATTTCACATCTACACTAATCCCACCTGCCCGCATTTGGCCCATACCTCCTTAAATGTTATTACAGGTGGATGAGGTAGTGAAAAAATATATATTTTGAATTCTTGCCTTCATAGGCAAAGGAAATAATTAGAGAGGTTGGATGTACTGTTGATTTATATAAAACTGGTTTGACCACATTTGAAGTATTGTGTACAGTTCTGATTGCCACGTTTTAGGAAGTTTGTGGTAGGAAAAGAGAGTGCAGAAGAGATTCACCAGGATATTGCCTGAAATGAAGGACTATAGCTATAAGGAGATATTGGATAGGTTGCATTTATTCTTGCTGGAAGTCAGGAGACCGGGTTGCCCTTATAGAGGTTAACCTTAGAGGTTTATAGAATTATGAAGACCACAGATAAGATAGGTAATCAGAATCTTTCTCTTCGGCAGATGAGAATAGAACTGGAGGGCACAGATGAGAATGGAGTAATTAAAATAAATCTGATGGTTCATTTTATATACAGAGGATCGTGAATTTCTGGAATGAGCCGCTAAAGGAAGTGGAGGTAGATACAGATACTGTTACAATGCATTTGATCAGGTAGTGGGATAGTAATTGAATAAAGGGATATTGGCCAAATGCAGGCAACTAGGTCAAGCATAGTTGAGCATCTATATGGATCAAAATAGCCTGTTTCTGTGCCATATGTTTCTATGAATCTATGATATTATATTAAGGATACATCTTTCACTTATGGCCACTAGTAGAACATAGAACATAAAAGAGCATGGCAATGACTCGATCCCTTGTCTAGTACAGGAAAATGATATCTGTCGAAATCCAATTCTGAATCCAAATCTGTAGAAATCCACACCAGAAACTTCTATATTCTGAAGATAGGCACAAAATGCTGGAGTAAATCAGCAGGACAGGCAGCATCTCTGGATAGAAGGAATGGGTGATATTTCGGGTCAAGACCCTTCAGTGTAGAATGTAAAGTTGCATTTAGCTAGTTTTTTTTTCCAGAAAGAAGGACCCCCCTGCAAAAAAATGCCAAGGGAGCCAATAAAAATATCTGTGTATCCCAGTCGGATTCTGAACAGAATTATTTTAATATCGTTAATCACAAATGTTTACAAGAATGATCCCAGGAATGATCGCGGCTTAATATCGGCCGGCGGGGGCTTCAACATCGGGAGCCTCGATCGCCTCGACGCGGCAGTTTGATTGCCTGACCACGGGGCGATGGAAGATTCTGCGGCCAATTTTAAGCCGTGCCGGGCGATGAAAGGCCCCGCGAATGGGCCGATTCAGCCCTTAGAAAGCGTCTGATACCCGTTTGAATCTTTCAAATGCTACAATGTGATAAATAACACTTAAACAAATAAAACTGAAGCAAATAAAGGCAAACAGAAGAACCAACTTTGGAGGGGGGGAGAGAGAGAGAGAGAGAGAGATAGAGAGAGAGAGAGATGGGAAAAAAATACTAAATGACGTGAGTGACCATGAATGAGGGACTTACCTGCAAGCCAGCCGGGAAACCCGTTCGACCGGAGCCCTTAATGACCTGACCCGTTTAAATCCGATACCCTTTTAATTCTTTCCCAACCATCAATATATCCAATTAGTTCAAATGGTAATTGTATTCGCATCAGACAGCTTTAAGAAATTCTCCGTGAATACCTTCAGTAATACTTGAAGGTCAAAACACAATTGGTGACACATCATGTTAATACGATGTTAATAGAGACATTTAACAAGCGCTTAACAGTGACACCCCCACTGTCTCACGGAAAGCGGAGATTTTAATATATTTTTCTTTCACCAAATTTCAAAATCCGGATTACAAAACATGGGGGGGATTGTCCCCCACCTCTCAAAACATGGGAGGGACGTGCCCCATCCATCCCTCCCTGGATTTCCGCCCATGCAGGAATGAGTAGGTACACATAAGAGATTAGGATACAAGCTTAAATCACACGGTATTGGGGGTTCAGTATTGATGTGGATAGAGAACTGGCTGGCAAACAGGAAGCAAAGAGTAGGAGTAAACGGGTCCTTTTCACAATGGCAGGCAGTGACTAGTGGGGTACCACAAGGCTCAGTGCTGGGACCCCAGCTATTTAAAATTTATATTAATGATCTGGACGAGGGAATTGAAAGCAACATCTCCAAGTTTGCGGATGACACTAAGCTGGGGGGCAGTGTTAGCTGTGAGGAGGATGCTAGGAGACTGCAAGGTGACTTGGATAGGCTGGGGGAGTGGGCAAATGTTTGGCAGATGCAGTATAATGTGGATAAATGTGAGGTTATCCACTTTGGTGGCAAAAACGGGAAGGCAGACTATTATCTAAATGGTGGCCGATTAGGAAATGGGGAGGTGCTGCGAGACCTGGGTGTCATGGTACACCAGTCATTGAAAGTAGGCATGCAGGTGCAGCAGGCAGTGAAGAAAGCGAATGGTATGTTGGCCTTCATAGCAAGAGGATTTGAGTATAGGAGCAGGGAGGTTCTACTGCAGTTGTATAGGGTCTTGGTGAGACCACACCTGGAGTATTGCGTACAGTTTTGGTCTCCAAATCTGAGGAAGGACATTATAGCCATAGAGGGAGTGCAGAGAAGGTTCACCAGACTGATTCCTGGGATGTCAGGACTTTCATATGAAGAAAGACTGGATAGACTTGGCTTATACTCGCTAGAATTTAGGAGATTGAGAGGGGATCTTATAGAAACGTACAAAATACTTATGGGGTTGGACAGGCTAGATGCAGGAAGATTGTTCCCGATGTTGGGGAAGTCCAGGACAAGGGGTCACAGCTTAAGGATAAGGGGGAAATCCTTTAAGACCGAGATGAGGAAAAACTTTTTCACACAGAGAGTGGTGAATCTCTGGAACTCTCTGCCACAGAGGGTAGTTGACGCCAGTTCATTGGCTATATTTAAGAGGGAGTTAGATGTGGCCCTTGTGGCTAAAGGGATCAGGGGGTATGGAGAGAAGGCAGGTACGGGATACTGAGTTGGATGATCAGCCATGATCATATTGAATGGCGGTGCAGGCTCGAAGGGCCGAATGGCCTACTCCTGCACCTATTTTCTATGTATCTATGTATCTAACCTATGATGAGCGTTTCTCAGCACTGGGCCTGTATTCGCTGGAGTTTAAAAGAATGAGGGGGGACTTCATTGAAACATACAGAATAGTGAAAGACTTGGATAGAGTGGATGTGGAGAGAATGTTTCCGCTAGTGGGAGAGTCTAGGACTAGAGGTCATAGCCTCAGAATTAAAGGACGTTATTTTAGGAAGAAAATGAGGAGTAATGTTTCTATTCAGAGGGTTGTGAATCTGTGGAATTCTTTGCCACAGAAGGCTGTGGAGGCCAAGTCAGTGGATATTTTTAGAGATAGAGTTAGAGATAGATAGATTCTTGATTAGTACAAGTGTTAGAGGTTATGGGGAGAAGGCAGGAGAATGGGTTTAGGAGGGAGAGATAGAGATAGCCATGATTGAATGGCGTAGTAGACTTGATGGGCCGAATGGCCTAATTCTACTACTATCATATGATCTTTTGACCTTATAAGCTTTACACTCCAGCAATGTACAATGTACATAAATTTAAGATATTGCAAGGAGGAAGAGAAAATGAATATTCACTTCCCAGACAATAACTCTGACATCTGTGATAAAGGGTGCACAGATCCACGATTATCAAATCTATCACTATTGGTTTCTCTCCAGATGATTACATCTCATGTGAAACTGGAGGTGCAAGGCTTGTGTGATACAGGATAGTAAAAAAAACAGTTTTATATGGTACCCTATATAAAATATGCAGTAACGTTTGTCAGAACTTGGCTCCTTTAAATCTTTTCAAATATTACATAAGATGGCTGTCAAAGGGTTATGAGGTGCAAGTGACACATGCAGAGGTTATGTAGGAAGAACATGAGTTCCTGATTCTTGGCATGACCTGTAAAATCAGCTCAAATCTAACCTTCACTTTTTCTTTCTATCTCTTTTGATTTACTGCTTGCTGAGATCAGATTTGCAAATACATGTATCTAATATATCTATCTCAAAGTTTGTGCATATGATGGAAGGAGCGAAAAACAATGCTGAATATATGAAAATATCGGGTAGCAAATGCCAGAAGGTCCTTTTGCTATGCAATCCCAACTGTCCTGAAGGTTACCCCCCCCCCGATGTTGAGCGTCTACCACTCTCAACAATCAACGAATGTCGTGAAATGCTCCCCACCTATTGGCACAAGGGACTTCTTAACATCTTGTCCTGTGTATTTGATTCATGAACCCAAATGCATCCCTAATGATTCAGATATGCCGTAGAGATCAAAACCATGTAACCTCTGGGAGAATTGTGAGATTGAAGGTTTTGGATCAATAGACAGCTCTTCCTCCATCCATGCACTATGTGGAGCTGTTATTTGGTGGCAACATGTCCTTCTATGGAGACTTCAGATTACTGTGCTTTTCCAGTCGTTCGCTGCTCCATACTTCCCACTACTCAGACATTTATCTTTCGAAACAGTATTGTAGCTCGATTTAAATCCCTTCAACAGCAAATATATTACCCAAACAGCGGGCTTCAATCATGTATAACATTTGATCTGAGAACTCACTGATTCTTAATTTTGTTTTGTTCAAAGACTGCTTGTATTATGCATGCCATTCAAGCTTCATCTTGACAATTTCAATTTATGATAAATGTTGTAATTCGGCAAAGATTTCCCTGTTCTTTCCAAACCCACGGTGACTGTATTTTCTTCAGAGAAACATTGTTGGAATACTAAAATGCTCTCTAGCTGGATTTTCATCTTAAAGCCATTTAAAAGCCTTGACATTCTTTCATGTAGTACATTTTTTTCACGTTGTTCAAAGGAATTCAATCAAAAAGACCAAGCCTTCTCTCCAATGTTCTCATACATAGTCAGTTTGATTCTGGGTCCACCAGGCACACAATGTGGTCTTCCAGATATGCACAGTGACTTCAAACAGTATTCAAAACAATGCTTTGGTGTCAGTTTTTCAAAATAAATTCTTTTTCAGATGTAAGACCTGTAAACAACATGTGGCAGTAATGTAAGACTAAGCCTTTGTAAGTCAATTCAAGTTGAGTTCATTGTAATATGCACAAGTACGGAGAGGTGCAAGTACAATTACATTTTTTCTTGCAGCAGCATCACAGGACGTAGTCTCAGATAACACAGTAAAACAACTTTATATATCAATCACAAACTTCAATTCTGCAGTACAAGACCTTAGTGCAATACACGATTAGAAAAAACAGTCCATGGCAGTGCAAGAGGTGGTCCATTGTGTGTAAGAAGGAACTGCAGATGCTGGTTTAAACCAAAGATAGACACAAAAAAGCTGGAGTAACTCAGTGGGACAGGCAGTATCTCTGGAGAGCAGGAATGGGCGACATTTCGGGTAGAGACCCTTCTTCAGACTGGTTAGGGATAAGGGAAACGAGAGATATAGACGGTGATGTGGACAGATTAAGAACAATGAATGAAAGATATGCAAAAAAAGTAATGATGATAAAGGAAACAGGCCATTGTAAGCTGTTTGTAGAGTGAAAATGAGAAGCTAGTGCGAGTTGGGTGGGGGAGGGATAGAGAGAGAGGGAATGCCGGGGCTACCTGAGGTGAGAGAAATCAATAATCATACCACTGGGCTGTAAGCTGCCCCAGCAAAATATAAGATGCTGTTCCTCCAATTTGCGTTCAGCTTCAGCTTCACTCTGACAATGGAGGAGACCGAGGACAGAAAGGTCTGTGTAGGAATGGGAAGGAGAATTAAAGTGTCCAGCAACCAAGTCTGAAGAAGGGTTTCGGCCCGAAACGTTACCTATTTCCTTCGCTCCATAGATGCTGCTGCACCCACTGAGTTTCTCCAGCATTTTTGTGTACAACCGAGAGATCAGGTTGGTTCAATCGGGCTGAGCGAATGTGTTCCGCGAAATGATCGCCCAGTCTGCGTTTGGTCTCGCCAAGAGTCCACATCTTGAACAACAGATATGGTAGATGAGGTTGGAGGAGGTGCAAGCGAACCATAGTGCATATGGTCCATAGTGTTTCGCCGAGTTAAGATTAGGGATATGCAGATCGGTTCAAGAACTCGATAGTTATAGAAAGTAGTTGTCCCTGAACCTGGTGCTGTGAGACTTCAGACTTCTGTATCTCCTGTCCGTCAGTAGCAGTGAGAAAAGGGGCTTACCTGGTTTGAAGATAGGGGAGCGGGGGGGGGGGGGGGGGAATGGTGGAATCCTTGATGACAGATGCCACTTTATATAGATGCTTTCAGTGGTGAGAAGGGCTGTGGCTGTACAGTACTGAACAGTATTCTTTGTCACGATGAAGAGAGGAAGCATAACCCTTATCAATTTGAAAATAAACCAAAGACATTAATTTCCATTGATAGGCAGTGACAGGCCAACAAGACTTTGTTAGACTTCACTAAATCTCATAATTCTGTGAGTAACCATGTAATTGGAAGACATACAGATACCTATAAACATGATGGGGAATCCTTTACAATAATAAACCATAATTTGTCCTACACCAAATCAAGGCCATAACCTAGTGTTATCTTTTCATTGAACATAATAACATTTCATAAAGGGTCAATTTTGTGAATGTCAAAAATATGTAATATATATCTTTTGAAGCACATTAAGATAGATATTCCAGATATGTCATGCATTTTTATACATGATAAACTTAACCAAACAGAAAATTACCTCCTTATCTATTACACTAGTTCACCACATATTTTCACCTGCCCTAATCTTATTCCGTAAATTCCAATCTATTACAAAAAATGTCCAGGTGTTTGGTGTATGGCTGGTCTTAAGTAACACATTAACCTAGTTTCTATAAGGTCTAACTTAGTGCTGCTTTGATTGTCTTCCAATATAAACTAGACCTTCAGCGCTTTGTGCTGAGTTATGAATGAAGTTTAAAGCGTTCAGAAAAAATATCTTTCATATTGTCTGGTAATCTTTCAGATTATTGTGTTTTTTTCACCCTGTTATCTCATGATTCTTTTTTAGCAATTTCCACAGTGCAGTATTTTTACACAAAAGCTGATAGAGAGCAGCTATGAATTTTCCCCTGGGAATTTTCAAGGCTGAGAGAAGAGCAGGATCAATGAAAGATGCCAAACATTTCAAGTACACCAGCCACTGGTGATGTAGAGTCAAAGGAACACTGACCTTCTTTTCTTTCCATGAATATTTGTCCGCTGCATCAACATGTATGTCCATATAATTTCCATATATTCAAGTAATATCCTATCTACAGTGCTTAATTTCAATATCTCTCTTTTCACTTTCACCTGACTCTCAGTCTGAAGAAGGGTCTCATCCCGAATTGTCTCCTATTCCTCTTCTCCAGAGATACAGCCTGACCTGCTGAGTTATCTTTTGTGCCTATCTTCGATTTATTTTCAATTCTTGGCATAAATCCCCTGTTTATTATAATTGTTAAATCGCTTCCAAATCTAAATATCATTCAGCATATATGTATAGCAAATATAATAATAATAATAATAATATCTTTTATTGTCATTGCACGTCAGTGCAACGAGATTTAGTATGCAGCTCCACCGATGTACAAGAAAAGTAAAATAAATAAATAAGCAAGCAAGCTGAGTGACGTGACCATCCGAGGGAGACTGTCCAGGGGGGGTGGGTGGGGGGGCACTCAGCAGGGCCGGTTCAGAGCCACTATAGCTCTTGGAATAAAGCTGTTTCTGAGTCTGGAGGTTCGGGCGTAGAAGGCCTTGTAACGTCTGCCGGAGGGAAGTAGTTCAAGCAGTCCGTTACAAGGGTGTGATGAGTCCTTATGGATGCTGACGGCCTTCCTGAGGCACCGTGTGTGGTAGATGCCCTCCAAGGCTGGTAGCTCTGTCCCAATGATCCTCTGCGCTCTGTGGACGACGCGTTGAAGAGCTCTCCTCTCCGCCTCCGTGCAGCTGAGATACCACACAGAGATGCCATACGTTAATATGCTCTCTGTGGTGCAGCGGTAGAACGTTGTCAGCAGCTGTTGGGGCAGACCAGTCTTTTTTAATGTCCTCAGGAAGAACAGTCGTTGCTGTGCCTTCTTGACCAGCGCAGCGGTGTTGGTGGACCATGTGAGGTCCTCTGAAATGTGAGTGCCCAGAAACTTAAAGCTGGACACTCTCTCCACACTTTCCCCGTAAATGGAGATTGGGGCGTATTCTCCATTATGGCACCTCCTGAAGTCAATAATCAGCTCCTTGGTCTTGGAGGTGTTTAGTGACAAGTTGTTATGAGCGCACCAGTCCGCCAGGTTCTGTAACTGCAGTGTTGGTAATGAAACTATGTAACTGCAGTGTTGGTAATGAAACAGTGTGATTCTAGTGCTTCTTTTTAGATGCTGATGTAATTGCAGGAATATGTAGCAGTGCCATTTTTTTTTTGTGTCATGCTCCTAGGATTGACGTGACTTATTCTTCCTGCATTGGAATCTTGAGATAGACCCGATACACATCATGGCTGTCCCTCAATTGTATGAGTAGCCAGGTCCACTATGATTTCTGGCACGTTGCTTGCATCAGATACATATATCTGATGAGTTTAGTATTTGAGAACAGGAGAAAGCAGTACAGGATCATGAAATAAAAATACAGGAAAATGGAAAGTCATCTCACTGAACTACATTTGTGTAGAGAGTAGAGTTTCATCCAAACTAGCCAGAGCTGATACAACTGAAGAAGCTAGTTATTTGAAATGGTTGTCTTCAGTCTTAAGTCCAGAGGGCAGTAAATGTCTTGTCAGGTGATGAGATGCTATTCTTTGGGGATGGGGAGGGTGGGAAGTAATCATCAGTACTGTGTATTTGGCCCAAGGCAGGTCAGATTGGGAGAGAGATGGCGACTTAAGTGACAGGCAAATGGAAGCAGAGTCACTCTCAGTCTGAATGAGGTGTTCTGAAAAGTAGCCAGCCAGTTTGCATTTGGCTTATCCAATGCAGAAGAGACTACAGCATTAATATGAACTTGAAAAGGTACAGTGAATCATGCTTGCAATCCTTCCCATTTAGTGTTTTGCATTTGGTGTTCATTACGTGATCTCTGACAGCTAGTTCTGATGAAAGATAAACAGCTTACACATAATTCCGTTTCTCTCACAAAAGATGCCCCTTGACTTACTGAGCATGTACAATATTTCCTATTTTCGTTTTAGATTTTCAGCATCTGCAGTTATTTTTGCTTTTCAAGGCAGAATAACATTACCTGAGTGCTCTCTGAAAATGAGGGATAGTGTAAAAAAGGTGTTCGATGACTGATGTACTTAAAGAAAGAAAAGGTGCTGGCATTTGTGCTGCAGCTTTCATGACCACACTACTGGCTCATTTTGAAACAAAGTTAGAGAAATAATAGGTGGACAGATTGTAAACATTATCTTGCTACCCGTTATTGACAGGATCTTTGAAGTGCTAGACAGACTTATTACACATTGCTTTGAATGAGAGAATTGAATGAGAAAGAAGTTCAGAAGTGAACATTTACCTGACAGAAAACTTGTGAAATTCTCATGTATATAAGTCTCTATACCTTCATATCCAAGAAGTATTTTGAGAAATATAATTACAACATAGAAAATAGGTGCAGGAGTAGGCCCTTCGAGCCAGCTATTCAATCTGATTATGGCTGATCATCCAAAATCAATACCCCGTTCCGGCTTTTAGCCCATGTCCCTTGTTTCCCTTAGCCCTAAGAGCTAAATCTAACTTGCGGCACTCCACTCGCCACTGTTCCTGTCAGAATGGCAGGCAGAGGCGAGTGGAGTGCCGCAAGGCTCGGTGCTGGTGTAGAATCTACTGAAAGCAAAGAACAAACGATACTTTGTGTCACGTTTATTCCAGATGCCCCTTTTACCTACATTCTCACCAATGTAGTGCGTCTGACCTTGGAGTTGTTATTGAGCTCTTGTGGCTGGACCTGCTCGTGAGGCTGCTGGCGTGTCGCCAGCGGTAACAGGATGTATGCAAACCAGCGTGGGTGTGAAGGCGCCACAGCTCCCCCCTCAGCCACCGAGTCATACAAGGTGGCGACTGCCTGGCTTCGTCCTGCCCCGTCTGGTGGATTGATTTTACGGCCTGATCTTGTTTGGTACTACAGTGTGGGAGGTCTTTGACAGGAAGTGTTAGGGTCTTGTGACTTCATCGGTTCTGTGGGTGAGGTAGTCGGTTGGTTCACGACGTATGGTTCACGTTCAGAGGGCGGTGGAGGCCAGTTCTCTGGATACTTTCAAGAGAGAGCTAAATAGGGCTCTTAAAGATGGCGGAGTCAGGGGATATGGGGAGAAGGCAGGAACGGGGTACTGATTGGGGATGATCAGCCATGATCACATTGAATGGCGGTGCTGGCTCGAAGGGCCGAATGGCCTACTCCTGCACCTATTGTCTATTGTCTATTGTATGCTGGCTTTAACCGGTCGACAGATACGTGTCAGTTTTTCCGTTCCAATAGATCACAAAACTTTTGGGTAGGCGTTGAATGACTTGGTAAGGGCCATTGTTTGCTTGCTGAATAGGTTGGCAGACAATGCTGTGTTGGACCAAAACATGTGTGCAGCGTTGGAGGGCGGCAGCAGATGTTTGCCGTGTCAGTGTTGGCCTGAGTAGCTGCATAGTTTGCGGTAATCGATCAACATACCTGCCCCTTTTACCAACATTCTCACCAATCATAACCCGTGTGCAGATAAGGCCAATTAGTGCGTCTGACCTTGGAGTTGTTATTGAGCTCTTGTGGCTGGACCTTCTCGTGAGGCTGCTGATGAGTTGCCAGCGGTAACAGGCTGCAGCTATTTACAATATATATTAATGATTTAGATGATGGGATTAAAAGTAACACTAGCCAATTTGCAGATGACACAAAGCTGGGTGGCAATGTGAACTGCGAAGAGGATGCTAGGAGGTTGCAGGGTGATTTGGACATGAGTGAGTGATGCATGGCAGATGCAATATAATGTCAATAAATGTGAGGTTATCCACTTTGGCGGCAAGAACAAAGAGGCAGATTATTATCTCAATGGTGTTAGATTAGAAAAAGGGAAGTGCACGAGACCTGGGTGGCCTTGTACACCAGTCACTGAAAGTAAACATGCAGGTAAAGCAGGCAGTGAAGAAATCTAATGGCACGTTGGCCTTCATAATGAGAGGATTTGAGTATAGGAATAAAGAGGTCCTTCTGCAGTACAGGGCCCTGGTGAGACCACATCTGAATATTGTGTGCAGTTTTGGTCTCCTAATTTGAAGAATGACATCCTTGCTATTGAGGCAGTGCAGCATAGGTTCACGAGGTTAATCCCCGGGATGGCGGGACTGTCTTATGAGGAAAGATTGGAAAGACTGGGCTTGTATTCACTGGAATTTAGAAGGATGAGAGGATATCTTATAGAAACGTATAAAACTATAAAAGGACTGGATAAACTAGATGCAGGAAAAATGGTCCCAATGTTGGGGGAGTCCAGAACCAGGGGCCACAGCCTAAGAATAAAGGGGAGGCCTTTTAAAACTGAGATGAGAAAATAAGTTTTCACCCAGAGAGTTGTGAATTTGTGGAATTCTCTGCAACAGAAGGCCGTAGAGGCCAATTCAATGGATTAATTTAAAAGAGAGTAGGTAGAGCTCTAGGAGCTAGTGGAATCAAGGTAATGGGGAGAAGGCAGGCACGGGTTAGTGATGGTGGATGATCAGCCATGATCACAATGAATGATAGTGCTGGCTCGAAGGGCCAAATGTTTCCATGTTTCTATGTTTCTAACTCTCTCTTGAAAATATCCAATGAATTGGCCTCCATTGCCTTCTGTGGCAGAGAATTCCACAGATTCACAACTCTCTGGGTGAAAAAGTTGTTCCTCATGTCAGTGCTAAATGGCCTACCCCTTGTTCTTAAACTGTGACCCCTGGTTCTGAACTCCCCCAACATCTGGAACATTTTTCCTGCACCTACCCTGTCCAGTCCTTTAAGAATTTTATATGTTTCTATAAACTTATTGAAACATATACAATTATTAAGGGTTTGGACACGCTAGAGGCAGGAAACATGTTCCAGATGTCAGGGGAGTCCAGAACCAGGGGTCACAGTTTAAGAATAAGGGGTAAACCAGAACAGAGATGAGAAAACACTTTTTCACACAGTGAGTTGTGAGTCTGAGGAATTCTCGGAGGGCGGTGGAGACTAGTTCTCTGGGTGCTTTCAAGAGAGAGCTGACAGAGCTCTTAAAAATAGCAGAGTCAGGGGATATGGGAGAAGGCAGGAACGGGGTATTGATTGTGGATGATCAGCCATGATCACGGTGAATGGCGGTGCTGGCTCAAGGGGCCGAATGGCCTACTTCTGCACCTATCGTCTATTGTCTATTGTCTATAAAATTCCCTCTCATCCTTCTAAATTCCAGTTAATACAAGTCCAGTCGACCCATTCTTTCATCATATGTCAGTCCCGCCTTACCGGGAATTAACCTGGTGAACCTACGCTGCACTCCCTCAATAGCAAGGATGTCCTTCCTCAAATTAGGAGACCAAGATTGCAAACAATACTCCAGGTGCGGTCTCACCAGGGCCCTGTACAACTGCAGTAGGACCTCCTTGCTCCTAAACTCAAATCTTCTCAAGACATCCTCATGAATGGATTTCCTGTATAAACTACGAATTGCCTTACGACAATCAGGGAAGTTTCGAATTGTTGAATGTGAATGCATGCCCAAATATAAAAGTGTAATCTATATTTGGAATGATCGTGTGGACACTGAAGTACACTAATTGGAAGATTGTACTCACCTGGCTGCTTGTAAAGTTATGTGTGAATAAATACTTTAAGGTTGTTTGGGTGTTTGAACCCATGACTGCGTTCAGAAATCATTATACTCCACAGGTAGTGTATAATATTCACCCTGGATTGCTGTTGTTAACAGTCCTTAGCCTCATTTCAGAAAAGGGCATAAAGCACCAGCAGAGATCCAGACTGTACCTCGACTCACACCAATGTTACATTGGTGTCCAGGCCTTTAACCCTTGCAGCACTGCATAAAGTTTCTTCCACTAAGAGAGAGGTGTCAATCACAGATGACTTTCTGCTTTTGCTCACCCATCATTGTTAAATTGGGTTGATCCTGGAAATGTGCCTTGGCAATAGATTAATTACTTATAGTAAACATTCAAGAAAATAGAGTCAGTCTGTGGTACTGTGCTTCCAAAATTGTTATATTAAAATAAATGGAACCAAAACTAGAAAATGAAATATAACACACAGCCACTACTTTCTTGTCCACTGAATTCGCAGAGTGCACATCAGATATGCTCAAGGTGGAAACATTATGGCCTTTGGATGTAATTTGTACAGCTCTACAGAGTTAAATGGTTTCACTATGCCTGAGAAATTGTTTGACAAGTTATTTTGGAGGTGAAATGTGCAGGAAGGAACTGCAGATGCTGGTTTAAACCGAAGATAGACACAAAATACTGGAGTAACTCAGCGGGACAGGCCGCATCTCTGTAGAGAAGGAATGGGTGATGTTTCGGGTTGAGACCCTTTTTCAGAATTCCTTCGCTCCAGAGATGTTGCCTGTCCTGCTGAGTTATTCCAGCATTTTGTGTCCATTTTGAGGGTGAAGTTCATTATTGATTTATACCTGAAGCAAATTCACCAGCTGCACTCTGTACGCCAAGTAGATTAATCTAATGTAGACACAAAATGCTGGAGTAACTCAGCGGGTCAGGCAGCATCTCTGGAGAGAAGGAATGGGTGACGTTTTGGGTCAAGACCCTTCTTCAGACTCCTATAGATTAATCTAATCGTGGTTGCCTGCTGCACACGGTGTGAGTACAATTCTGTAACAAATGTAAAACTTATGTTAAAAACTTGATTGATAAACAATTTTCTACAAACTATAATTTATTTAATTCTGCCTCATGCTGCAATTATCTTATTTTCAGATTGGGTGCGATGGGGTTTCCCGCCTCAGTGCTTCAGCCCTGAATAATGAATTCTTTGCTTATGCGGCACAAGGTTGGAAGGAACGACTAGCAGAAGGTATAACTAATTCAACGATATGTCTAATTCATTAATGTACAAGCAGAATTAGGAATGTTATGCTTTCCTCAAAGTGGGATTGGAATGCGTTATATCTAATCTGTATATTCATTTCTGTGATCTTAATATCTCTTCCTCCGAATAGTAAAAGTAATTGAGCATTTGCAGTATTGTTACTGTATCCTTCTTCATTCTTCAGCTAACAGGCAGGCAGGCAGGCAGGCAGGCAGGCAGGCAGGCAGGCAGGCAGGCAGGCAGGCAGGCAGGCAGGCAGACAGGCAGGCAGGCAGGCAGGCAGGCAGGCATCAGGGTGAAGGAAAGAGGATCTCATGAAGCAGAGCTTATATTCACAGCACTTCCAAGTAATGCATGCAGAGTGCAACTGCCATTAAATTTCAGGCACTCTGTTCAGTAAAAGTTAATGTAAATGTCACTGTAAAGTCTGCATTATCGTCCACTAAGCAATTTATTGAGGACTCTTCACGAATGATCTCAAAATGAGCATTGCCTCTGGTTGATTTATCACCTATAATGATAACAGTATAGGGGAAATAATTCGCAGTCTACAACAATTCTTTCTTGAGAATAAATAAATATAATTTGTAATTAATGCCGTGAAAAGTTGAATTGCAATGTTTATTTTAACCTAACTGGCAGGTAATTATACATTTTTTCAAAATGATGAAAAGATACATAATTATTGATTAAAACATCACTGAAGGAAAAATTGAAGTGATTTAGTTTCTAATTTTGGTTTTGGCGCTTCAGATATATACTTTTCAAGTATGTAATTCTGTTCTTTAAATGTAAAATGTAATATCCTGATAAAGTTAAAGGCCTGTCTCACGAGTCTGCGGTCATTGGCGGCGAAACAGGAAGAATCTACCGCTCCTGGGCCGCCATAGACCGCGCACTCGGTCAAACGCACAATTCCGGGGCCGTGCGGCGTTGTTCCCAACACCGCACGGTGCTAAAATAAAACCAACACTGTTCAAAAAACTTTTCCTACCGCACAGCCTCCGCCAGTGAGGCACGAGTGCGGCACGGCCGCCGCCACAGCCGCCGCCAGTGTGGCACGAGCGCCTTGCATCGAACTTGCACTGCCACAGCCTCTGCCAGTGAGGCACGACCGCCGCCACAGCCTCCGCCAGTGAGGCACGACCGCCGACACAGCCGCCGCCACAGCCTCCGCCAGTGAGGCACGTGTGCGGCACGGCCGCCGCCACAGCGCCGCGATCAGCACGGCCACCGCCACAGCCCCGCAGATCCGAAATGACGTCATCACAGTCGGCCCGCCCTTTTTATTTACTTACCGCAAGCTCCTGGGACCAGCCGCACTTAAATCACTCGGCCCCCGCGCAGCAACCATGCGGCGCTCCCGTGGCATAGGCTCGGCGCTCTCGCCGTTGCCGTGCGGTCCCCTCTACCGGCGACGCCGCGCTTCACCGCCGATGACCGCAACACCGTGAGACAGAGCCTTTACAATTTATGTATAGATAATTGCTTCAGTGTAACTTTACAGGCATTTATCCTCTGCTGGGCATTCTGGTAGCCCAGAGTCTGATGCACTCATTACATAAATTGTTTTTTTAATTAAAATGTCTATTTTCAAAAATAAATTGTATTTGAAAGGATGTTAAGAAAAACCCTACAACTGTATGAAGAGTCCATCCAAATCATATTCTTCTATCTACTTTTTCCGATCATGTTCAACAAGTTGAACTATTCCACTATTGCATTTCAACAATTCTCTTGACAAGTAACTGGAAATTATGATTGATGCTTATAGTAGATTACTGATTAATGTCATTGCATGACACTTTTCTGTTCTTTATTTTATCAGAGGTCTTATCTAATTAAACACATGGTTAATACCCTTCCTTAAAACAGTCTGGGGCATGCCTTTCAAACGTGGTGGTGGTTAAGAAATTCTGGTTCACCCACATAGGTCGGGTAGATACATCTTATAGCAGGGCACTAAAGACTGGAGTAATGTCACAAAGAAAAGTAAGTAGTCTATCCAGGTCGTCATCAATGTTCAAAGGGCATGAAAGTGATTGGAGAATCTTCACTGTAATCCTGCAGTTATTTTTTGGAAAAATGAAAAGAATGGTCTGCCGTTCTCAAACATTCCATTCTCTCTTATTGATCAGCATTGTTGATCTTTGCATTTCAACAAGGATACTACCTACAGTAATCATCATAAAACAGGCCCATCGAAGTTGATTCACAAATTTTTACTTAAACTAAAGATTACTCTCAAGACTAGGAATTGCAACTCACAACAAACAAGCAATCCACATCATATATCACGATAGTTTACTGTGATTGAAAACGTACTTAAAAAAATAATAATTAGTAGTCATGACAACCACTCTCTATTTTGTTTATACACCCTGGTAATTCAGCAAAGTACTGGGACTGAAGTATTCAATTTAAGCCATTTAATATATTTGCAAACAAACAACTGTCTCAAAGAAAGCTTTGGCATCTATCTATGAACAAAATAGTACTTCATAAAGATAAGTATTGGGCTCACACAACATTTTATTTGACAAAATAAATGTTAAATATTTTTGAATTTTAGCTGTAACTATATAACTTCAAGGATAACAACTCAGAAAATTGAAAAAAACTGCGTCAAATGCACAACTAAGGTATTGAAAATGCTGGAAATAATAGCAAATCATTTGTGGAGAGATTTGTGCTGATCTTTCATTGGATGTTATGGATGTTTAATATAGTACGGTTGATGATGCATGACAAATTAAATTAAAAAAGGAGTAAGTAAAAAAAATCTAAATGTGAATGTAGAGAAGATGCAATAAGGTTTTGGAAGATTTAAAAGTTTAATCAATTTTAATACATTCTTATTAGATTCTTCCTTTAAATTATGCGTATGTTCTGCGAGTAATGGAATCTTGTGTTTTGACTGTGTACCATGGAGGTTGTTTGGAAGTTGGGCCTTTAAAATGAAACACTGCAGACTTTTTAAAAATCAGCTTAGGTGAGAAGGTGAAAATCCACAAGGTGAGAAATCATCTGTTTAATCAACCATCTATTGAGCATATTTTTGGGGATGTGAGCATCACTGGCAGGGCTAACAGTTTCATCTTGCCCTTGAAATGGTGGTGGTGATATTCCCATAGTACGACTGAGTAGGGGACTCCTGGATTTACACTGTAAAACAATATAGCAATAAAGTAATAGTAAATATATCCAAGTCAGGATGAAGGGAAACCTGCAAGTGATTGTGTTGCTATGCACCTGTGTCTCTTGTCCTCGAGGTAGAGGTTGCAGGATTCAGGGGTGTTCTGGGCATAGCAAGGGCAAGTCATTGCAATGTGTTTTGTAGACTGCAGACAATTTTGGCCTGGCAGGTATTGAGCTACTTGAGCATTGTTGGAGCTGCTCTCTGCCAGACATTTGGAAAGTATTCCTTCATGCTTCTGACGTGCAGAAAATGGAAATACTTCAATGAGTCACTTGCTGCAAGTTACCCAGCTTCTGAAAAGTTGTTGTTGTCATGTTATTTATGGTTGAATTTCTGGTGAATGGCAACCACCGCTATCATCCCACCCCAGCCCTTCACTGAATATTGATGGCAAGGGCTTGTTGCTATTGGATGTTACTAAAGAATGGTTAGACTCTTGGAGATTGACATGGGCAATTTTTTTTAAAATATATTTATTTTTATGTTTGGTTTTACATTTCAAATTGACTTTGAACAAATAATGGCATTTAAGATACCTTTGGATAGGCATATGGATATGCAGGGAATGGAGGGATACGGATTATGTGCAGGTTGATAAGAGATGGTCTTGGCAACATATGCGCCAAAGGATCTGTTCTTGTGCTGTACAATTCAATGTTCTGTACTGTTCTGGTATACGCATTACAGGCAGGATGTGGAAGCTATGATGAGTTTGCAGAAGAGATTCACCAGGATGCTGCCTGGATTAGAGAATATTTGGTTTCAGGAGTGGGTCGACAAACTTGGATTGTTTTCTTTGGAACGATGGAGGTTGAGAGGTGATCTGAGAGAAATATATAAGATTATGAGAATCTTTTTCCCAGGAAATGTGAAATACTAGAGGGTAGACCTTTAGGATGAGAGGTGGAAAGTTTTAAGAGACAATTATCAGCAACATTTATGAGACAATTTTACTTACACAAAAAGGGGTAGTTGCCTGGAACATATTGCCAGGTGAAGTTGTGATACAATAGCAATATTTAAGTGTCATTTAGAGAAACACATGAACAGGCAGGGAATTGCAGGTAGATGTAGAGTTTGAATTAGTATTATGGTCGGCACAGACATGGCGAACCAACGGACGTGCTCCTATGCTGTACTGTTCTATATGCTAGTTTTTTTTTTAAAGACTCACAGGACTGGAATAACTCAGATGCTAGTTTTTTTTTTAAAGACTCACAGGACTGAAGTAACTCAGCTTGCCAGGCGGCATCTGTGAAAAACATGGATCGGTGACATTTTCAGTCCTGACTCAACTCGGAAATACAAGATAATGAACTTCAAACTTAACACTGAAGTTCTTCAAGACAAAGGAATCAATAGAGAGGTGCATGGGTGCAAATGGTCCACAGTGAAACCTCACCTATCCATTCCTTCCACAAATTCTGCCTGACCTACTGAGTTACTCTAGTATTTTGTATAAGAGCAAAGATCTTCGAGCTTACCATAATTACATGAACAGCACAAATAATTAAAAAGTACCTTGATATTTTTTCATGAAGAATATTATTTTTTAATTGTCTTGTTAAATATAAAATAAATTCCTCCAACAAGGTCAAACTTTGCAGTTTGTTCCAGTGATTGACAGCAGAGAAAATAAAATTGCTAGTCTGTCTGGTTTGATTCTAGTTCCTGTCCCTATAAATTGTCAGCAGTCTTTGTGGTGCCATGTGTTCACCCACTCTTTTGATTTTCAACAATTGGTTATGTATGAATCTCAAGGCATGTTTTCCTTGAAATATGGAAGGTTCACGTGTGAATTGATTGAAGATTTCAATAGGAATTGGTAGATAAGCTTTTTCTGCTGGTAAAGGTGTATAGATAATATTCAGGAAATAAGATAGAGAACATTTAGGTAGAGGAAATGTGGAAACTCTCCCATGTAAACATGAATGCTAACGCAATGATTTTAAGTATGTGAGTGAGAGATATTTGAGGCCAAATTATTGTGGGAATGAACTTAGAATAGAAATCAGTCGTAACAGAACAGTAATGGTCTTTCGGCCCACAATGCTAGGGCCGATCATCATACCAACCTAAACTGATCACATCTGCCTGTACATAATTCATATCCTTCTATTCCTTGCCCTTCCATGTGCCTCTTAAACACCATTATTGTATTTGCCTCCACCACCAGCCCTGACAATGCGTTCCAGGCCCCCACCATTCTCTATGTAAAAAAACTTGCTCCGCACATTTTCATTAAACTTTCCCCCGCTCACCTTATAGCTAGCTGTGCACTCTCGTATTGGACATTTCCATCCTGGAAAAAATATTCTGACTTTCTACCCTATCTATATCTCATAATTTTATATATTTTTATCAAGTCTCCCCTCAACCTGACCTCTGGAGAAAACAATCCAAGTTTGTCCAACTTTCTCTTGTAGTTGACACCCTCTAATTCAGACAGCATTCTGGTAAACCTCCCCTGCACCCTCTCCAAAGCCTCCAAATCCTTCCTGTAATGGGGCGACCAGAACTGCAAGCAATACTCCAAATACTCCAAACATTATTGACTAGGGGAACATGCTTGAGCAACTGAATGACTTTCTCTTGTACTTTCGTTCCTATCTCAATCCATAAACAGGAATTAAATTGTGGCCCACTGCTGCATTAAAAATTGTTTGTTTTTTTATGTTACATCTACACACTCTAACAAAGAATATACTATTTGTATTTAATTTTTTGGAAACATTGTGCAGGTGAATTTACTCCTGAAATGCAGATACGTATTCGACAAGAAATTGAAAAAGAAAAGAAAGTTGAACAATGGAAGGAAAAGTTCTTTGAACAATATTATGGAGAAAAGTAAGAACTTTACAGGTTCTTTGCTATTGCAGCCAAATCTTGTACATTTGTGTTCAGCTGTGTTTTCTGCACAATTTCAATTTGCTACAAGATTTGTTCTTCTCTGTCTACCAATTCACATATTTTAATTCTTTCTATTTATGCAACCTTCTCTGATTGGTGTCTTTTAGTTATTAACTACTGCTGATAGTGCAGGCAGTCCTTTTTCAGACATGTACCAATCCATACCTTGCTTAGTTACATGGTACAGTCATTTTAGCAGCACTTCACAGCAAAAAACCTGTGGTGTCCATTCAGTGCCATGCTGCCTATTGTCATTCATATCCTCCCCTAAATTACAGAATTAAAGATAAATATGCAGCTTTCAATCCCTTCCTGCTACCTACTAACAAACGTAATGTGGCATATCTTCTGCTGGTACTTTGATTGCTGGTCCCCAGGCCTGGAATCATGCTGTTTCTTACTATGTGGTTATGTGGTTCCAGGCAGTTTTTTACTGGTTTCCAGTTGATCGGAAAGGTCCAACACAGAATCGACCGAGGCTCACTGAGCAACACCTATTCTCCCAGAAAACCTTTGACATCCAGCTATGATTCATCTCCAATCTCACCGGCTTTTTAACCTGTCACTGAATATGTGAAAGTCTCTCAAATTCACAAACTCAGAAGCTACAACATTAAAAAAAAGTAAAAATAAACGTTTTCATAAGTTCAGAAGTCATAGGAGCAGAATTAGGCCATTCGGCCCATTCAGTCTACCATTCAATCATGGATGGTCTATCTTTCCATCTTAACCCAATTCTCCTGCCTTCTCCCCATAGCCTTTAAAAAAGTTCAAGCTCCAAGAAACAAATACAATTAAAAATGAAATACATTTAAATGCACTGATCTAAATGGACTGCATATGTACAGCAAGCAAATGTCCTGGCCTGAGAGCTGCAATAACCATGGACCACTGTGCTGCCGATTAGATTCATTTTGTAGTCTATCAACCCAGACCAGAAAGGGGGAGAAAGCCTCTACCGACTTTCCCCCCTCCACCCCCCCCCCCACCCTCACCCCCACCCCCCTTACTGTAGAAGCGTCCCAAGCTGAAACATCGCCTATCCACATCCTCCAGAGATGCTTCCTAACCTGCAGAATTACTCCAGCACTTTGTGGTTGACCCAGTGCAAACCTTATGGGCTTGGAACTTAGCTGTTGCATAAAGCTTGGTTCAGTGTACATCTGGGAATTCAAGTTTTCTTTTGATTTAGTGCTTTAAAGACGGCAGATCCAAGTGGAAAATGTGGACATTATTGGAATATTTTATTTTACACATTAATATATTCTGCTGAACTATTGATATGGATAATCTTCTGTTTTAATCTCAAGATAGCAATAAAAGGGAAGTTGCCTTCTTTGTTACAATTATTACATTCACCTCTTCTATTGTATTCAGGTTGGGAATAACACAAGAAGAAGCAATGAAGCTGGAATCAGTAAAACATTCTTCAGAAAATCAAGACAAATCTTCATTTTCACCACAAAGCATCTCACCAGAGCCTTGTCAGAGCACATCTGATAGTAAATTTGATAGCAAAATAAATCTTGTGCCTTATTCAGATCTACATCAAACACAATGCATCATACAGCAAACCCCAGCCAAAGAACCATCCAAAACTGTAAAGGAAGAGGATATGCTTATATCCTTGTGTTCAGATATTACCTCAGATGAATCTGTTATTCAGGAAGAGATAGCAGAAGAAGTTGAACCGCATATTTCTGAAAGTCATGATCAAAACAAACCTCTCCAGCGTAATGTGTCTGATATTGATCAGTCGCGTTTGCTTACTCCTGACAAAGCAGAACAAGTAGTATTGACAGACTTGAAGTCTGATCTAATTACTCAATGTATCAAGGAGTTTGAGTCCCAATCTGAGCGCATTGTAGATTCACATGCACCTTCCCTGGAGATATCTGGCCTTTCTTTCCAACTGCTTATCTCCACGTCAACACCCTCTCGGTTGTCTGATTCCTTTGATGCTTCGAATAGTGACACATGTGAGCCAACGACTAATTCGAGTAATGAAGAGCAAACCATAGAAGACAGTTATGATGAGGAGCTTGAGGCAATCACCAATAATCACAACTCTCCAGGAGGGAAAACACAATGTACATCCCAACACTCACTCACCTCGACATGCTCTGAAGCCTCTATACTGTCTGAGCCTTCTGAAACTGAGAACACAGACTCTGAAACCCAACTCGTGATGTTACAGGACAGCCCTCAGCCACTACCACAGTTATCAACACTTTTAGACACTCCCACATTGTCTTCTGAGGGATCTAGAAAAGATAATAAAGACCTTGAGTTCCACAAGAGAAAACCACCAGAGCAGCATGTTCTAGAGATCTGTCATGAGAAAAGACCTAGAATTGAAAATGTCCAGACTATTTCCATTCCGCCCAGCAGATCTCAAAGTGAAATAGAAATATCTTCTAAAGAAGAGCCAAAGGTTCCACCAATTAAGGTACGTTACATGGAGGAGAGGAGCCTAATAAGGTGTGGTAGAGTGAACTATGATAATATATTTCTGAAGACAGTAATTGTTTTTTAGCCATTATGCTAAATTGCCTTGATTTACTGCTAAACACAAAGAACTGCAAGTGCTGGTTAACTAAAAAAGACACAAAGTGCTGTAACTCAGTGGGTCAGGCTGCATCAGTGAAGGGCATGTACAGGTGACCCTTCTTTAGTATGAAGAATGATCCCCATCCGAAACGTCGCTATCCATGTCTTCCAGAGATTCTGCCTGACCCACTGATTTACTCCAGCATTTTGTGTCTTTTTTAAATTAACTGATATATCTCCTTGTATTTACATCGGTATCATTGCCCAAGTAGTTTATCTGAAATGTTATATTTTTGCATTAAAATAGATTTTAAAATTTTGCGTAGTGAATTATAAACATATCCAAAAACTCAAAATCATCAGTGCAATACACAGTATTTTATCTCGACCACATTATTGGATTATTTATTGAAGAAAGGTGCATTTTCAAGAAAGTTCCCACATAGTGTTTCAGGTCCTGGTTCCTTCATCAAAATGACACTCGGATTAGGGTTCCTAGGGCCTGAAACATTAACAGCTTCTCTCTCCACAGATGCTGCCTGACAGGTTGAGTGTTTCTGTTTCTATGTCAGATTTCCAGCATCTAGGAACCAAATTCCTAGATTTATATGATAATTCTGTAGTAAAGGTGTTAACCTCTTGCTGTTTTTGTTTAATATGTGGGTTGGAAAGCATCTCTGATAACGATTACTTACTCCAAGAAAGTGCTTATTTTTCGTGTAGTATATGATGCGGAGTGCAAAATATTTGAAAACTGTTTATAGGCAAACACAAAATTGTGCCGTATCAATTGTGCCACTGCATTTCGTTGTCTCTGTACTGTACACTGCACAATGACAATAAAGTTGAATCTGAATGTGAATGTGAATCATCGGCCAGAGACTTAATCGAAGTGTTGTCTGTCACAGATCCTCACTGCCACATATGTTGGTTTCTGGCTGTTTCAGTTTAATATTTGACAATTTCAGCTGGTGACTTTTTAGTACAATTTAATATTGTGTGTGTGTGTGTGTGTGCTCTCTCTCTCCCCTCTCTCTCCCCCTCTCCTCTCTCTCTCTCCCCCCTCTCTCTCCCTCCCCTCCCTCTATCTCCCCCCTCCCTCTCTCTCTACCCCCTTCCTCTCCCCAACCCGCTGCCCTCCCCCACCCTCCCTCCCCTAAACCCCCTTCCCCCCTCCTCTCCACCCCTCCACTACCCCTTCCCTCCACCCCCTCCCCTACCCCCTTCCCCCCACCTCCCCCTCCGTTCCCACCCCCTCTCCCCCCTTCCCTCCCCCCCTCTCAGACCACCTTTCCCCCCTCTCCTCCCCTCTCTCTCCTCCCATCTCTCGCTCCCCTCCTCCCCCACCCACCCTCCCTCTCCTCAAGGGGTCCATCTGTTCAAAATGTTCAGCTTTTCTCTCTCTCTAGACCCTTGGTCATACGATAGAGCTCAAAATGCTTCAATATTGTTGATCAAATATGGTTTGTCTTTCCAAAGTTGTGACCAAAGGCTTTGCACTTCCTCCTGATCTGTAAAGATGTTCTTTCTTCTGTATAACCATATAACAATTACAGCACGGAAACAGGCCACCTCGGCCCTTCTAGTCCGTGCCGAACACTTATTCTCACCTAGTCCCGTCTACCTGCACTCAGACCATAACCCTCCATTCCTTTCCCGTCCATATACCTATCCAATTTATTTTTAAATGATAAAATCGAACCTGCCTCCACCACTTCCACTGGAAGCTCATTCCACACAGCTACCACTCTCTGAGTAAAGAAGTTCCCCCTCATGTTACCCATAAACTTCTGTCCCTTAATTCTCAAATCATGTCCTCTAGTTTGAATCTTCCCTACTCTCAATGGAAAAAGCTTATTCACGTCAACTCTGTCTATCCCTCTCATAATTTTAAAGACCTCTATCAAGTCCCCCCTTAACCTTCTGCGCTCCAAAGAATAAAGACCTAACTTGTTCAACCTTTCTTTGTAACTTAGTTGCTGAAACCCAGGCAACATTCTAGTAAATCTCCTCTGTACTCTCTCTATTTTGTTGACATCCTTCCTATAATTTGGCGACCAAAACTGCACACCATACTCCAGAATTGGCCTCACCAATGCCTTGTACAATTTTAACATTACATCCCAACTTCTATACTCAATGCTCTGATTTTTTTTTTTTGATTTTTTTTTTGAAAATATTTTTTATTGGAGATAAGTACACAACCTATTAACATCATTAACAGTCTTACATTTTTGAATTGATAATATTGTCAATTATTATTACATTGTCTCCAATACCTTTTGCCTTTTTTGTTTTTTTAAACTAGATAGAACTAAAAAGATAGATGAAGTAAAGAAAGAAAAGAGAGAGAAGAAAAGAGAGAGAAAGAAAGAAAGAAAAAAAAAAAAACCAAAAAAAAAAAAAACAGAAAAGAAAAAGATAGTTAAAGAAGAATGGAAAAATTTATTAAAATAAAAAACTTCATTCGAGATATATTCGTACATTTCAGAGTATAGCATTTCATCCATTCTTTAGCCCGAGTGTTAGTCAAGATCCTGTGCTGAACCATTCTGATGCTCTGATTTATAAAGGCCAGCACAACAAAAGCTTTCTTTACCACCCTATCTACATGAGATTCCACCTTCAGGGAACTATGCACAGTTATTCCTAGATCGCTCTGTTCAACTGCATTCCTCAATTCGCAACCATTTACCATGTACGTCCTATTTTGATTTGTCCTGCCAAGATGTAGCACCTCACACTTATCAGCATTAAACTCGATCTGCCATCTTTCAGCCCACTCCTCCAAATGTCCTAAATCTCTCTGTAGACCTTGAAAATCTACTTCATTATCCACAATACCACCTACCTTAGTATCATCTGCATACTTACTAATCCAATTTACCACACCATCATCCAGATCATTGATGTATATGACAAACAACAGTGGACCCAACAGATCCCTGGCTTGGATCCCTGGATCAGCTTTACATGGCGCTGCAGGTTGCAATCAATCAGAAACACCTTGTTACATCCTGTGTGTGGGCAAGGTCTTTCATGTACCTCTTCGTTCTGCTCTTTTATTTTCTTAAGTCCGTTAATTCCTCTGTAAACAGCACAGCAACCCTTATACTGACATCGATACACGGTGGGGAAATCTTCCCTTTCCAAGTTTGACTTTGGTTTCCGACCACGTTTTTGTCCAGATTGTTTCTTCACATCCTTAATATTGCACTTCTTAACTGGTAACTGACACTTCTTCTTCCAATATGGTTGAAAAGACTCATCTGAAGAACCATTCTTAACTTTTATTTCTCGGTCATCTTCACTTGATAAATACCTTTCAGAAAGATCACTGGACTCCAATCCATCCACAACATCATTTCTTATAGAACAAGATGCTTCATTGCAGTTAACTGGTTTATGTTTTACATTTAATGGTTGAGTTCCATCTTGTACCTGAACATTTTCCCAAGAGCACTTTGTATATTCAGGATCTGAGTGCAAGAACATATCCTTCTTCAATGGGGATTCCCAGTTGCCCACATCCACCGACCGCGAAGTGGCTCCACTGTATGTACAAGGCTGAAAGTCTGCTAACACTGGGACAGGTTGATGCTTCGCAACATTATCACCCTCACCATTTTCAGTCACTGTTCCATTCCAAGGTGAAAGGGTTATTGAACCATCCAGAACTTCCTCCATTTCTTATTTCGACGGGATGGGCACTGTCCCTTATTCAAAACAACGCTGCGACTTGAATGCATGTCCAGGATGTAACTGTGGCAAAGTGGAATCCTGCCTCACCACAACACCAACTAGCTTCTTCCCCTCTGTTACCAGAGTTCTGAACAGTGCTTCCAATTGTTAGGATTCTGCCTTAATCACCTCTACCCCATTACAGACATTGGACTTTGTCTCTGGAACTGGTGTGCTATAATGCTCAGAACTATGTTCTCCACATAACCTTTCCTTTGCTCTACCTACTTTAGGCAAGCCTGGCTTGATTGCATTTATTCATAGAAACATAGAAAATAGGTGCAGGAGGAGGCCATTCGGCCCTTCAAGTCAGCACCGCCATTCATTGTGATCATGGCTGATCGTCCCCAATCAATAACCCGTGCCTGCCTTCTCCCCATATCCCTTGATTCCACTAGCCCCTAGAGCTCTATCTAACTCTCTCTTAAATCCATCCAGTGATTTGGCCTCCACTGCCCTCTGTGGCAGGGAATTCCACAAATTCACAACTCTCTGGGTGAAAACGTTTTTTCTCACCTCAGTCTTAAATGGCCTCCCCTTTATTCTAAGTGTAGCCCCTGGTTCTGGACTCACCCAACATTGGGAAATTTTTTCCTCCATCTAGCTTGTCCAGTCCTTTTATAATTTTATATGTTTCTATAAGATCCCCGCTCATCCTTCTAAACTCCAGTGAATACAAGCCTAGTCTTTTCAATCTTTCCTCATATGACAGTCCTGCCATCCCAGGGATCAATCTTGTGAACCTACGCTGCACTGCCTCAATCACAAGGATGTCCTTCCTCAAATTAGGAGACCAAAACTGTACACAATACTCCAGATGTGGTCTTACCAGAGCCCTATATAACTACAGAAGAACCTCTCTACTCCTATACTGAAATCCTCTTGTTATGAAGGCCAACATTCCATTAGCTTTCTTCACTGCCTGCTGTACTTGCACGCCAACTTTCAGTGACCGGTGTACAAGGACACCCAGGTCTCGCTGTATCTCCCCCTTACCTAACCTAACCCCATTGAGATAATAATGTTCCCCCTTGTTTTTGCCACCAAAGTGGATAACCTCACATTTATCTATATTATACTGCATCTGCCACGCATCTGCCCACTCACTCAACCTGTCCAGGTTATCCTGCAACCTCCTAACATCCTCTTCACAGTTCACACTGCCACCCAGCTTTGTGTCATCCGCGAACTTGCTAGTGTTGCTCCTAATTCCCTCTTCCAAATCATTAATATATATGGTAAACAGTTGCGGCCCCAACACCGAGCCTTGCGGCACTCCACTCGCCACTGCCTGCCATTCTGAAAAAGGACCCGTTCACTCCTACTCTTTGCTTCCTGTCTCCCAACCAATTTTCTATCCATGTCAACACCCTAACCCCAATACCATGTGCTCTAATTTTAGTCACAAGTCTCCCGTGCTGGACCTTATCCAAGGCTTTCTGAAAGTCTAGATACACTACATCCACTGGCTCCCCTTCATCCATTTTACTTGTCACATCCTCAAAAAATTCCAGAAGATTAGTCAAGCATGATTTTCCTTTCATAAATCCATGTTGACTTGGACTAATCCTTTTACTGCTATCCAAATGCCCCATTATTACCTCTTTAATAATTGACTCCAGCATTTTCCGTTTTCTCTCTCGCCCCTTTCTTGAAAAGTGGGATAACATTAGCTATCTTCCAATCCACAGGAACTGATCCTGAATCTATTGAACATTGGAAAATGATCAACAATGCTTCCACTATTTCTAGAGCCACCTCCCTGAGGATCCTGGGATGCAGTCCATCAGGCCCCGGGGATTTATCATCCTTCAATCCCATTAGCCTACCCAATACTATTTCTCACCTAATGAAAATTTCTTTCAGTTCCTCTACCCCCTTAGATCCTCTGTCCTCCAGTACTTCTGGGAGATTGTTTATGTCTTCCTTAGTGAAGATAGATCCGAATTACCTGTTCAACTCTTCTGCCATTTCCTTGTTCCCCATAATAATTTCACCCGTGTCTGTCTTCAAGGGGCCCACATTTGACTTTGCTACTCTTTTCCCTTAACATATCTAAAGAAGCTTTTACTGTCCTTCTTTATATTCCTGGCCAGCTTCCCTTCGTACTTCATCTTTTCAGCCCATATTGCCCGTTTTGTTTCCTTCTGTTGTCCTATGAAAGTTTCCCAATCCTCTGGCTTCCGGCTACTCTTTGCTGTGTTATACATCTTTTCTTTTAGTTTTATTCTATCCCTAACTTCTCTTGTCAGCCACGGTTGCCTCCTACTCCCCTTAGAATCTTTCTTCCTTTTTGGAATGAAATGATCCCGTGTCTTCTGGATTATGCCCAGAAATTCCTGCCATTGCTGTTCCACCGTCATTCCTGCTAGGATCCCTTTCCAATCTACTTTGGCCAGCTCCCCTCTCATGCCTTCATAGTCCCTTTTGTTCAACTGCATCACTGCCACTTCCAATATAACGTTCTCCTTCTCAAATTGCAGATTGAAACAAATCATATTATGATCACTACTTCCAAGCGGTTCCTTTACCTCGAGTTCTCTTATCAAATTTGGTTCATTGCACAACACTAAATCCAGAATTGCCTTTTCTCAGGTCGGCTCCATTACAAGCTGCTCTAAGAATCCATCTTGGAGGCACTCTATAAACTCTCTTTCTTGGGGTCCTGAACCAACCTGATTTTCCCAGTCTACCTGCATATTGAAATCCCCCATCACCACAGTGGCATTACCTTTGTTACATGCCAGTTTTAAGTCCTGCTGCAACTTACACCCTACATCCCGACTACTATTTGGGGGTCTGTAGATAACACTAATTAGTGTATTCTTGCCTTTGCAATTCCTCAACTCAATCCACAGTGACTCTACCTCGCCAGTCCCTATGTCTTCCCTCGCAAGGGACTGAATTCCATTCCTCACCAGAAGAGCTACCCCCCCTCCTCTGCCCACCTGCCCGTCCTTTCTATAGGATGTATAACCCTGAATATTAAGTTCCCAGACCCGATCCTCCTGCAGCCACGTCTCGGTAATCCCCACAATGTCATACCTATCAACCTCTATCTGAGCCTCAAGCTCATCTACTTTACTTCTTATACTTCGCGCATTCAAATACAGTACTTTTAATTCCTTACGCATCTCACCATTCACATCGATCCCTATTACACTTGGCCATACTCTCCTATCCCTTTGTGAACTTTCTTTCCCGTTAATTCTGGGGTCATTAACTATTCTTTTACTCCCTTTCCCTTTAACTCCGTCCTTGACTATCCCATTTGACACCCCCCCCCCCCTCCTTATTTAGTTTTAAACCACCTGTGTCGCAGTAGTAAACCTGCCTGTTAATCCTTTGTGTCTTGCTGACATTGAAAAAGGGTGCAAGATTCTTTAGACTCATCATTTAGCTGTTGAATAACTATTAACTGGGTTCCTGCTTAATTAATGTTTCCAAACTTAGCTGATGATTCAATTTCAATAGGTTTGTTTTTATCTGTATTCTGGGTCAAGGAATGAACCATGGAAATTGTTGAACTATGGAAGATGAACATTCAAATTGTGAACCTTCTCGAACCGCTACTCACATTGGTCACAAGCAAATTCAACTTAGCTTCTGCCTTGTGCTTGGTCATATGGTATTTTAAGGATGCTCTTTGCCAGCACTGGTAACCACAGACTTCACACTGCAAAGGTTTTGCTCCAGTATGGCGCATTTGTTGAACTGACAGTTGTTTCCGCTGTTTGAAAGTCTGTCCACATTCATCACAAATATAGTTTCTTTTCACAAATGTAGTCGTTCTTTCCCCCAAGTTGTCCATCAGCGTGTGAAACCAGCATTCTTCTTCCTTCTCCATCAATGCCAACTGGCTGTCTGATCCATCCCAACTCAGCTCCTCACTTTGATCCCAGCTGGGATTTGCCACAATCCAGTTCTGTAACTGAGTTGCACTCCAAAATCAAGGCTTTTCAACTCAACAACCTGATTGCTCTCCTTCAGCTTCTGTGTGATGGAAGCGAGATGGTCATTTTCAGACTGAGCGTTGGTGAGCAAATTTCTCATCTGTTTCAGCTCGGTCTGTAGCTCCGGGATAAGCTGCCACCTTTATCTGGTTACTTCAAGAACCTGTGGTAATGGATCCATCTTGGTCAGTGTTATGAACGTAAGGACAGTTGTCAGCCTTATTCAGGACGTCTTGGTGCAGGGGTGTTTCCCCAAGTCCAGCCCATCTGGGCCAACCTCAGGATAAAAAGTAAGGTCAATAGCCCCATTGTCCTTTCTTGGTTCTCCTCCATTTACAGTCAATCGTATCTGATGTCTCCAATGGGAGTAATCTTCAATCTTCACGGCGGTTGGTGTCGTAGTAGCACCTGGTACAGTCCCCTCCAACATAGTCCCAATTTTGTCCGATCCCAGTAGTATGGACAGTGTCTGTGTTCAACTGCCAGTGGCTTCTGCGTTTTCAACCCCTGTGAATGCAAGACTGACAAGGTTGTGCTTATTTGCTGTGCGTATGCAATTAAGTCATTGCTGTGGGCCTGTAGGTCATAACTAACTTCCACACTCTTATTGTGTCCTATTCATTCCCTCCACTAATCCAGAATTCTACGGGTGGTAGGGGATGTGAGATCACTCTTTAACTACCTATAAGGCAGACCCTTTAAAAATAGATCATTATTAAAAAAAACAATTTAAAAATATTCCCAATTGTTCCAATCTATCTTTCCAAATTTACAATTTCAAATTAACAGATTTTGTTCTGAGATAAAGGCATCTCCAATCTCATCTAACACATCTACCTGGATGCCACGTGGCCATCGTGGAATTCAGGTCTTGTTTGAACTCAATTCAAAAGGTAAGAAACAAGGAAAAGGAAGAAGAATAAATAAATAAATAAATAAATAAATAGATAAATAAACAAACCTGGTTAAGAGAAAACAAAGAATAAACAATTAATTTCCATAGATTGCAAGCTCATTCAATGACATCCTATTTCATCTGACATGGACCATTTCATCAAAAGGGGTATATATATAAATATATAAATATAGTCTGTTACTTGATGTCAACTATCCCGATATGCTTTGGGAGAAATTTAAAAAAAACATAGCAAAATTCTGAACACAGTAAAATTAAGCTGCCAGTATCTTGTTATCATAGCCTTGAATAGAACACTGAGCTTCTCTAGTCGATAAGAGACAGAACTCAACTCAAAAGAACACAGAAAACAGTCTATCGATAAGAGCCAGAACTTTTTCTTTTTTTTAATACCTTTTTAGAGAGCATTTGGTTTTAACAAATACTAATCTTCGAACATTAAAATAAACCGAGTACAAAAACAAGCAAAATACACAAATTTAATTCGAGCGGAGTTAGCCAAAGTGGCGTAACCTCCTCGTTTCCAAAAAATCATGCAAAACATTAGAGACGTCTCTCTATATTAATGTTATATTTTCCTCCCTTATCTGAAAAAGCCGTTCTGTTTAAAAGGGAATTGTTTCTATGGGAACCAATTTACAGAATTAATGCAGAACACAAGCTAGGAAATTCCCCAGGCAGATATTGTGAACTGGGACAGGGAAGGTTTTCAAAAGTTGTGTTCTTTGTTGGAGTGACAATTTAAAATGAACAAAGGGAGTAAGTAGTTCAATGTAATGGTGGGCGGGCTAATGTTCAAAATAGGAGTGGTCTGAGCTGTGATTGAACAGTGATTCAGATTGTGTTTGGCCACCTTCCCCTTCTTCTATAGACAGAGTTGCCATTGCCAGACATAGGGTCTCGAGAGGCTCTCGAGAAGACCTCGAGAAGACTTACCGGTACCGGGTTTGTTCTCCGAACTCTCATCAGCGCTTTCTTTTTCTGCCTTAGCCCTTATCTCCTATTCCTCTGCCCACTGAAATTCCATCTGAAGTACTTTCCATTCTTTTAATAGTTCTGTTTTTATACACAATTCAATTCCTCTTTTACAGGCGTAATTCATCCAACCACTATCTCGCGTCTCCACCCACTTCTTTTTTTTTTTTTTTTTTTTTTTTTTTCCTTTCTCTCTCTCTCTCTCTCTCTCTCTCTCTCTCTCTCTCTCTCTCTCTCTTTTTTCAATTTAAAACTTTATTGGCATGATACAAAAAACATTGTTATATTGCCAAAGTATGAAACATGACATACATATTTAAGATGCATAAGTATAAATACAAGTATACAGTGCATAGATAGATATGTCCCTGTATATACACTCGCAAGAGGCCTATAGCCCTTTATTGATTGCTACACGTTCTTGCAGCTGTACGCAGTACAACAGGATAGCTAATTTAGCAATTCGATATTCATTTCTTAGTGTCAGTTAATGTCAATTAGTGTGTGCGTACATATGTGCATATTGGTCATTCACCGTCTCTCAGGTTATGGCATGCTGTTACGTATTGTGCACCAAGATGTGCCGTATTTCCTTCACCAAGGATTATTCTTAGTTTCGATGTACCATCTAGTTCCTTAAAGTCAGGGGTTGCCTGACTGAGTTTGTCAAAGTATGTTTTCCTTGTTTTGTCAAATTTTTTGCATTTTAGGAGGAAGTGCACCTCTGTTTCAACCTCATCTGTCAAACAGTGGCCACATATTCTGTTTTCTCTTGGTTGCCAGAATCTCTTCTGTCTTCCTTTTTCAACTGCCAAATAGTGGTCACTTAGCCTGTATTTGGTGAGGGTCTGTCTCTGTTTTATGTCTCTAACAGTTGAGAGATAGTCTGCCAATTTATAATCTCTTTTTAGGGCACGGTAGCATTCTAATCTGCTTTGGCTTTTGGTTTCTTTATCCCAATGTTCCAAATATGTTTCTTTACATTGTTTGATAATTTGGTTCACTCTAACTGGTGATTGGGGATAAGTATTGATCTGAGGCTGGTCAGGATTTAACTGGATAGGGTTTAACTGAATGGGGGTAGTTAGTCTCCGTACCAACTGACACTGGGAACTCTTTTCTGGGCTCCCCTCTTGTGTTTTATGGGCTTTAAACTGGAGGGTATCTGGTGGGCTAGATTTAAGGTGAATCCAAAAATTTAGTGCTCTTTTCTGGATATTTATTATCAGTGGGTATCTGCCTAATTCTGCCCTACATGCGTTTGTTGGTGTTTTCCTTTGCATGCGGAGGATGTTCCGACAAAATTCCGCATGCAGGGCCTCCGTTGTATGTTTTTCCCATTTACTATAACTATGGTGACTGAGCGGCCCCCATACTTCACTATCATAAAGCGCAATAGGCTGGATTACACTGTCAAATATTTTAAGCCAGATTTTAATGGGAATTTGGATGTTGTAGAATCTTCTTTTTATTGCGTACAGAGCTCTTCGAGCTTTCTCTTTTAGTGCATTCACTGCCATATTGAAGCTCCCTGATGCTGCAACAGTTAGACCAAGGTAAGTATAGCTCATAGTGTGTTCAATAATAATACCATTGAGAGTAAATTTGTATTTATCTTCCTGACATCTGGGTTTTTTCTGGAAAATCATGATATTGGTTTTCTTTAGATTTACTGCCAGGGCCCAATTTTGGCAGTACTCATCAAGTAGGTCCAACTGTTGCTGCAGTCCCTGTTCTATGGGGGACAGCAGAACCAAGTCATCCGCATAAAACAGAGATTTTACCTCTCCGTCCAGGAGACAGAGGCCCGGCGCAGTGCTCTGGTCCAGCTTTATTGCCAAATCATTGATATATAAATTAAACAGTGTCGGGCTCAGATTGCAGCCTTGCCGGACGCCTCTTCTCTGGGTGAAGAGATCAGTGCGTTTGTCCCCAATGTTAACGCCACATTTATTATTCAGATACATTGATTTGATAAGGTCATATACCTTTCCTCCTATACCACAACAGAGGAGTTTGTAGTAGAGCCCTTCATGCCAAATAGAGTCAAATGCTTTCTCAAAGTCAATAAAACAGGCAAATATTTTTCCATTTTTTGCTTGGTGTACATGTTTTTCTATGAGAGTGTGGAGGGTGTAAATGTGGTCAGTGGTACGATGTTTTGGGAGGAAGCCAATTTGGTTTTTACTGAGAATGTTGTGTTTGTTAAGGAAATCCTGTATTCTGTTATTTATGATACTGCAGAATAACTTCCCTAGGCAGCTACTGACACAGATGCCGCGGTAGTTATTTGGGACTAGTTTGTTTCCACTCTTATAAATGGGTGAAATAAGCCCTTGGCACCAAATATCAGGGAAATAACCTGAACGTAGTATGATGTTGAACAGCCTAAGCACTATGTCCTGCATCTCCGGAGTGCTGTACTTGAGCATTTCATTTTTAATGCTATCTGGACCACAGGCTTTCTTTGGGTGAAGAGATTTTATTTTTAAGGTCAGTTCTTCCAAAGTAATTGGGAAATCGAGGGGGTTTTGATAATCTTTGATTATTATTTCTAGTGTTTGGAGTTTTTCTTTGATATGAGAATGATTTGAGTTTATTTTATTTATTGGGATGTCTTTATATAGATTTTTGAAGTGTGCTCTCCAGATATCACCGTCTTGAATTGGTAATGTTTGTAGTTTTGTTGTGCTCAGGTTATTCCACATATCCCAAAATTGGTTTTGATTTATGGAATTTTCAATTTCTTCAAGTCTTTTGTGAGTGTGATTTTGTCTTTTGTTCCTAATCGTGTGTTTATACCTTTTAAGAGTTTCATTATATCTAATGCGTAAGTCTGGATTGTTTGGTTGACGGTGTTTTTGGTTCGATATTTTCCTCAGATCTTTTCTGACATTTTTACACTCGTGGTCGAACCATTTTTCATTGTTTTTTTTTGATAATTTTTCTCTTCTGTTTCACAAGGTCAGATTTAATAGCTGCCTTGTGAAAGATCATATTAATGTCCTTTATAGCCATGTTTACATCATCTCTAGTAGTCTCATATGGGTTTGTCTTGAATTTCAATATTTTATTTGTGAGATCAGGTGAATTCAGGGCCACGATGAATTTATCTCCACTATCTGAAGCCCATCTGTAAGTCTGATTTAGTTTATACAGCTTACTTGGTTCCTTTTTTTCATCTTTAGTTTGAAGAGGAAATTTTAGGTACACATTGATTTGACTATGGTCTGAAAGAGGGGACTGCTGCCTAACAGTGAATGCACTGATAGTGCAGGGGTCTATGTCAGTAATTGCGTAGTCTACCACGCTAGACCCAAGAGCTGAGGAATATGTAAACCTTCCCATCGAGTCCCCTCTGAGCCTACCATTAATTATGTACAGGCCCAAGGCTCGACAGAGATGCACTACCTCTCTACCACTTTTATTTATTTCACAGTCCAGGTTGTTCCGGTTAATGATAGTTGGTGTGACATACAAGGGGGTTTGACCGAACACATGGTTGTTGCCCTGTGGGTCTATGGAATCGGGTTCACATCCGGTCCTTGCATTCAGGTCCCCACATAGTAGCACATTTCCCTGGGCCTGGAAATGATTGATTTCCATGTGGAGCGTTTCAAATATATCCTCTTCAAAATATGGAGATTCTATTGGGGGTATGTAGGCGGCACATAGATATATATCTTTTCCAGTTATTCCAATTGTTTTATCTGGTTTCAACCATATATGTGATTTCCCCTGTTTTATTGATGTAATGTGACTTAGTTCTTCTTTGTACCATACCAAGACCCCCCCAGATGTTCTGCCCTTACGTATATCAGTAGTTTTTACTGAGGGCACCATGACTTCATGGTACCCTGAGGGGCAGTGAATGAACGTATCCTTTCGGTACCATGTTTCTGTTAATATCATTATATCAGTGTCTTCTATAGACTTTAGGAACTCAGGGTTCCCAGTCTTCATCCCGAAGGTTGAAGAGTAGAGACCCTGGATATTCCAACATCCTATATGAAATGAACTCATTTATTTTCTATTTATATTCTTTTCTTTAATTTAAATAAAACCTATTTTGCGGGACAGGTGCGAAAACACTATTTTTTTTTTCTATAATTGGGGAATGTTAGGTAAGGTTTTGTATGCTATGGTAAGGCAGACTCGTACTGCCACCTAGTAATAATAACTATATTAATAATAGCAATATCAACAGTATTAATAGCAATATCAACAATATCAACAGTACTAATTCAGTGCAAACATATCACAATATCAACAGTACTAATTCAGTGCTGTTTTTATCAGTCACTCGGAAGGGACTGTTTATATATTTGTGTCCTTTGTTACCATAGGAGGTGGGAACAAAGGGTGTGCAGCAGCTGCCTGATCTCTCCCATCTCCGAGTTGGTCCGCGGCTGTGGCTGGAATGAGCCGGGGGCAGTGGCGGCCCTGGCTGGGCTGTTATGTCGCCTCGCAGTTTGGCGGGTTGTCCTGACATGGTGGGGGGAAGGGAGTCCAGATTGGCCTCTTGGGTTCCCGTTGATCGTGGGGGAGGGAAGGTTACGTCCCAGGGCAGTATATTTGAGGTTCTTAGCGAAGACCCTCACCCCCTGTCTGTTTAGATGTATTCCATCATGGAGGTCCCATGTACCGATGGTCGGGTGGTGGGCCAATTGGACATTAGGGAGGGCGGCACATCCTCTGCTGATGTCTATGTTGGCATTGTGAATCACATGGGGTGAGGTATCCGTCCTGGGCAGCAGGGTAGAGATTACGATCCTCGAATCAGGGAATTCCTTGCTGGCCTTTTCTGCCATCCTTGTTATTGCCCCAGCAGTACGATGACGTAAGGTGCGCAAATCATTCGTGCCTGTATGGATCACAATGTGTTGAGGGCTCCCGATGGTGTCTTTGCTCAGGACCTTCATTGCATGGTCTGTGGTGCTGCACGTTTTAACCAATACCTGGAGACCTGGGAACAGCCTCTGGGGGTCCAGAAACCTCCCGTTGGAATCAGTGAGTAGGACCACCTGGGGGGCAGGAGGTTGGGTGAGGCTACGGTGAGGGTTGCCTGTTGACTGTGTACCCGGGGCAAGCTGTGTACCAGAAGGGGTGTCCACTAATGGTATATTGGTGGGCTGAGTGCAGCTCAGAGGGGTCGGAGCAGCCATAGGGAAGTGAGCAGCAGCTGGAATCTGTGTGATTTCATTTGTCCTTTTTTTGCCTCAACTACCTTCTGTGGCAGAGAATTCCACAGATTCACCACTCTCTGTGTAAAAAATGATTTTCTCATCTCGGTCCTAAAAGACTTCCCTCTTATCCTTAAACTGTGACCCCTAATTCTGGACTTCCCCAACATCGGGAATAATCTTCCTGCATCTAGCCTGTCCAACCCTTTAAGAATTTTGTAAGTTTCTATAAGATCCCCCCTCAATCTTCTAAATTCTAGCGTGTACAAGCCGAGTCTATCCAGTCTTTCTTCATATGAAAGTCCTGCCATCCCAGGAATCAGTCTGGTGAACCTTCTCTGTACTCCCTCTATGGCAAGAATGTCTTTCCTCAGATTAGGAGACCAAAACTGTACGCAATACTCAAGGTGTGGTCTCACCAAGACCCTGTACAACTGCAGTAGAACCTCCCTGCTCTTATACTCAAATCCTTTTGCTATGAATGCTAACATACCATTTGCTTTCTTCACTGCCTGCTGCACCTGCATGCCTACCTTCAATGATTGGTGTACCATGACACCCAGGTCTCATTGCATCTCCCCTTTTCCTAATCGGCCACCATTCAGATAATAGTCTACTTTCCTGTTTTTGCCACCAAAGTGGATAACCTCACATGTATCCACATTATACTGCATCTGCCATGCATTTGCCCACTCACCCAACCTATCCAAGTCACCTTGCAGCCTCCTAGCATCCTCCTCACAGCTAACACTGCCCCCCAGCTTCGTGTCATCCGCAAACTTGGAGATGTTGCATTCAATTCCCTCATCCAGATCATTGATATATATTGTAAATAGCTGGGGTCCCAGCACTGAGCCTTGCGGTACCCCACTAGTCACTGCCTGCCATTCTGAAAAGGACCCGTTTACTCCTACTCTTTGCTTCCTGTCTGCCAGCCAGTACTCTATCCACATCAATACTGAACCCCCAATACCGTGTGCTTTAAGTTTGCATACTAAAGCCCAATCCTGGCTACTCTCTCTGGTAGCAAATTCACAAGTCTTTTCAATACACATCTTTTCAAGACACCTCGTCTCTCCAATACACATTAGTGACAAAAACTTTGTAGTCTGCTGTGCCCAATCCTTTAATTGTGACAAAACCTCTTTGGTCTGCCGTGCCCAATCCTTTAATCATTTCCAATTTACAAGCCAATCCTTTACTCATTTCCAATACACAAGCCAATCCTTTATACAAGTGGTCTTACCTTCGCTGCCTTACCTTCTAAGGATCTTGTCTGGAACCAGGCCAACCTCTGACTGAGGGACCTTAGTTTTTTACCGGGAGCTTCTCCGGGAAGCCAGACTGCAAAGGGTCTGACTAGAGCTCAGTTTTTTCCCCTTCAGATCCCGGTCAACTGCACCCTCTCACTCAGTCATCTGTTGCTGGTTCCAGCTAGATCCCTGCCGACTACAGCCAAATGTGAAAGTTTGTTTCTTAAAAAGCAGATAAAAACAACCGTTGAAGGTAGACCATGGCAATCTTTAATTGATTCGTCAGACGGAAGTGGCGAGATTACAATCACAAACATTGCTCTGTGCTTCTCGTGCTCCCACTCTCAGAACAAAGGCGAGTTAGCACAATTATACATTTTTCTTATCAGTAAAATTCTCCTACCAAGTCTGAATATGGCATGACTGAAAGATTCAGTAGCCTTTCAGAATATAAGAGAAGCTGAGTCCAAATCAAGCTCGTCCAATGACAAGTTATTACTTATCTCTGGAGCGTCAGCTATTTTTTTCAATCTTGGCTTCTTTATGGCCTTGAAGAAGCACATGTTATTACTGCAGGCTGCCATCTTAATGTTTTTATTGAAAAGACAACCTGTCCTCCATATTGTGTTTCATATAATTTACAAAGTCATTCAGACTTGGCACCGAGCCATTCTTTTGTTCTACTAGCCCATGCTTTTGTAGAAGAACGACTCAATTTTAGATTTGACTATTAGATTTGACTATTAGCTCTTTCATTATGAAACAAATAACACATGTGTTGTACAGCTGTCTTTCTGTCACTCTTATCCAAATTATTTCCAATCTTCAAATCACTTCTTAGTACACAAATTGTAACAACCTTTTTCAGCCTGTTAAACCCAATCCTTTATTTGTAACAAATGTTTGCAGTCTGTAAAGCCCAATCTGGCTATTCTCTCTCTCTCTGGTAACAAATTCACAACAGCCTTTTCAAAACACTGTATCTTCAAGACACATTGTCTTTCCAATACACTTCTTTTCAAGACACCTTGTCTTTCCAATACACATTAGTGACAAAAACTTTGTAGTCTGCCGTGTCCAATCCTTTAATTGTGACAAAACCTCTTTAGTCTGCCATGGCCAATCCTTTATTTTACCCATTACACAAGCCAATCCTTTATACAAGTGGTCTTACCTTCGCTGTCTGCTTCTAAGGATCTTGTCTGGAACCAGGCCAACCTCAGACTGAGGGACCTTAGTTTTTTCCGGGAGCTTCTTCGGGAGGTTGGACTCAAAGGGTCCGACTAGAGTCCCGGTCAACTGCACCCTCTTACTCACTGTTGCTGGTCCCAGCGAGATCCCTGCCGACTACAGCCTAAATGTCAAAGTTCGTTTCTTAAAAAGCAGATAGCAATAAACGTTAAAGGTAGACCATGGCAATTTTTAATTGATTCGTCAGATGAGTGTGGCAAAGATCTACAATAAGCACAAACGTTGCTCAGTGCTTCTCTGGCCCCACTCTCAGAACAAAGGAGAGTTAGCACAATTATACATTTTTCTTATCATTTTAGATTTGACTATTAGATTTGACTATTAGCTCTTTCAACCCAACCTATCCAAGTCAATCTGCAGCCTCATAGCATCCTCATCACAGCTCATGCTGCCACCCAGCTTTGTGTCATCCGCAATCTTGGAGATATCACATTTAATTCCCTCGTCTAAATCGTTAATATATATTGTAAATAACTGGGGTCCCAGCACCAAGCCATGCGGCACCCCACTAGTCACTGCCTGCAATTCTGAAAAGGACCCGTTAATTCCTTCTCTCTGCTTTCTGTCTGCCAACCAGTTCTCTATCCTTGTCAATATCCTACCCCCAATACCATGTGCTCTAAATTTGCACACTAATCTCTTGTGTGGGACCTTGTCAAAGGCTTTTTGAGAGTCCAGATATACTGGCTCTCCCTTATCCATTCTACTTGTTACATCCTCAAATAATTCCAGAAGATTAGTCAAGCATGATTTCCCCTTCATAAATCCATGCTGACTTTGACCAATCCTGTCACTGCTTTCCAAATGTGCTGCTATAACATCTTTAATAATCGACTCAAGCATCTTCCTCACTACCGATGTAATGGGCCTGTCCACTTTCGCGACTTTTTCGGCTACTGCCGGCACCCGTCATAGGTAGTTGCATGTCGCCGAAAATGTTCAACATGTTGAAAATTCAGCGGCAGCCAGAAAGATGCTACGACTCTTTGGATGACTGAGGAGACTACTCACAACCATACAGGTGACACCCTGGCGACATGTCACGGGGTGGAGCCTGTCGTGAGTAGTCGCCCAAAGAGTCGTACATTGTTCTGGTCGCCGCTGGATTTTCAACATGTTGAAAATTTTCGGCGACCTACTGCGACTATGACAGGTGCCGGAAGTCGCCGAAAAAATCGCGTAAGTGGACAGGCCCATTACATCGGTAGTGGGACAGGCCCATTAGGCTAACTGGTCTATAATTCCCCGTTTTCTCCCTTCCTCCTTTCTTTAAAAAGTGGTTACAATGGCTACCCTCCTGTCCACAGGAACTAATCCAGCCGAGAGAACATTGGAAAATGATCCCCTATCACCACCTCATTCAGAAACATTTTAAAAAACTTTCTAAATGAAATAAGGACATAAAAACAGTTATGGAATGATGTCCAACATGCTGAAATTGGAGCAGGTGAGATTGGAAAGAGTGGATTGTCAGCAATGAGGTTCAGCCAGAGGTGAAATAAAGACTGGGAAGGGCCATAGGTTAGTAGGAGCAGGGCAAAAAGAAGGATGAATGAATACTGACAAGACTACATCAATTTTGTTAAATGGAATAAGAGAGGCAAAGCATTTTCACTGGAAAAAGGATCACTGGGAGGCACTCATTGAGAGAGGTCACTTTATTTTACTTCGAGACTGGAATGTTGGGGGTTTGTTTGAGGTTGATAGGATGGGAAGATTGTTGAATTGAGAGATTACAGATTAGATTAGATTAGATTAGATTTTATTGTCATCTCATAGATGTTAATAAAGACTCTGGTCAGTTGATTAGTCACTGGTAATTATTGAGGCTGAAGTCATTAGAGGTCATTTATGAGGTGTACCTCAAATATGGATCAGCTTTGTAGCTGAGGCTCCCACCATTTGTTACCTTCACACAACTTAGTTCAAACCGCAGCCAAAGAGATTTGGAGAAAGAGTGTTCTTTTTCAGCTAGCATCATCGGGGAATGAATGAATGAATGAATGAATGAATGAATGAATACGTTTATTGGCCAAGTATTCACATACAAGGAATTTGCCTTGGTGCTCCACCCACAAGTGACAACATGACATACAGTTAGGAATGACACATTTCCCTATGACTATTTCTCCATGCCTCAAGTATTATTCAGTAATATAAATGTTAGCCATGTCTTATCGAGTTAGGAAAGAATTCATTCTCTTTCTCACTGGACTGCCAGAGTACCAGCTCAGACCACAGTTTATCAACAAGATTTCAACTGTTAACAAATAATTAATTCTGCTTCTCGGCTGTTTGATTTTATAAGATTAACTTTCAGTCACTTTCTAGTTTTTTTGCTAATTTTCTGTAAATGTTTATTATCTTTATCCTGCATCCCTATTCATGCTTACTGTAAGCACCTGTTTCATCTTCCTGTGCAGTTTGTTGTTTACTCGAGATTTCCCATGCAATTTGCACAGCCTTTCACTTCCTGCATTCTTTCCTATCTTGGGTATTAAATTGGCAGATTAGCAGAGAAGCCCAAGCTTCTTAAACAATATGTTTTAAAATCTCTTTAACATGTGTTTTAAAACGTATTTAGCTTGTGAAGGAAAATGATAATATTTCAACATTACAATGTTGCATCCAAGCAATTTTCTCATATTTGACACTGCTTTCCAAAGACTTTCTTCACCTTTCCCTCTTGTTGATTAACAATCTGGCTTCCCTCCTTTATTTGTAATATAGCAACATTATTCATGAGCACAAAACAGCAGATTTTCCTTTCTCTTCCACTTGGAGAATATTGATATGACAGGCAGAGTGAAGAGGAAATGTGTGTCAACCTTTGTAGGTTTGCTTTCAATTTTTCATCCGAGGTGTAACCTGAAGCAGCTCGACTGCATGTCAGCCCACTGGGACTAATCCCCTATCCATTTCACCCAATCCAGTACTAATGCCGAGGATTCCACCAGTGAATTAACCTTTTATACCTCTCCTTAATTCCTCCAGAATGTTCATTCACTTCTGAACAAAATATGGAAGAATAAGTTTATTTGTGGACATTTTGTATTAATATCATGTACATAATATTATGGCCGTTGTTTGAAGTTACTCTTAATCAACATTGTCATGCTGCATTGCTATACTTTCCACCATTTCTCCTGTCCAGATTGTGGTGATGATACTGTGGCTCTTGTCACCCACTTACACCTTGGTCTGCCCTAATTCTACACATCTTAATCCTTCTTTAAACATTTCATTTCACTTTACCCATCTTAGATCACATAGAATCCAAGGCGCAACTAGTCAATTGGATATAAACTTGGCTTGGAGGACAGTCAAAGGGTAGTTGTGAAAGGATTTTTTTAGAAACATAGAAAAATAGGTGCAGGAGTAGGCCATTCAGCCCTTCGAGCCAGAATTGGAACCCTTTGAACTATCTTCTGATTGGAGGCCTGTGACCAATGGCATGGAACAGGGATCACTGCTGGGTCCCCTGCTGTTTGTTATATCCATCAATAATTTGGATGACAATGTAATTACCATTGATAGTTAATTTGTAGATGTCACCAAAATTGGTTGGTAGAGTAGAGTCATAGAGTATAGAAACAGGCTCTTCGGCCCAACTTGCCCAAACCGGCCAACATGTCCCAGCTACACTAGTCCCACCTGCCTGCATTTGGTCCATATCGCTCCAAACTTGTCCTATCCATGTACCTGTCCAATGGGCCTGTCCCACTTAGGCGATTTTATCGGTGACTGCCGGCAACTGTCATAGTCGAAGCAGGTCACTGAAAAAACGGTGACTGGACCCCCCACGACAATGTGTACGACAATGTTTACAACAACCTACCACCTAGTCGACGTCAAGCTACGGCAAGCTACCGACAACCGGCGACCCATTAGGAAGTCCACCCATGACAAGGTACGACCCTGTCGGCGACAACTGAAGACAACTTAAGACAATTCAGTCACCGGTACCTGTCGCCAGTTGGCATAGGTTGACGTAGGTAGTCGCCAATGGAAGTCACCGAAGTCAGCACCGGCGACAACCTACATCATCCTGGTGACAACCTACGACAGCACCTACGTCAGGAGATGTCAAGCTATGCTCATTGGCGTCAAGCCAACTGTCGCCGAAAATTTTTGAACATTTCAAAATCCAGCGGCGACCAGAAAAATGCTACGATTCTTTGGGCGACTGAGGAGACTACTCACGAGCATACTGGCGACACCGCAGCGACAGTTGGCTTGATGCCAATGAGTGTAGCTTGACTTCTCCTGACATAGGTGCTGTCATAGGTTGTCGCCAGGATGACGTAGGTTGTCGCTGGTGCTGACTTAGGTGAATTCCATTGGCGACAACTACGTCAACCTACATCAACCAGCGACAGGTACCAGCGGCTGAATTGTCTTACCTAGTCGTAGCTTGACGCGGGTGGATGTAGGTTGTCGTAGGTGTGGTCGTAGGTGGACTCCTAATGGGTCGTCGGTTGTCGGTAGCTTGACGTCGACTAGGTGGTAAGTTGTTGTAGACATTGTTGTAGACATTGTCATGGGGGGGTCCAGTCGCCGTTTTTTCGGCGACCTGCTACGACTATGACAGTCGCCGGCATCACCGAAAAAATCGCCTAAGTGGGACAAGCCCGTAACTGTTTCTTAAACGTTGGGTTAGTCCCAGCCTCAACTACCTCCTCTGGCAGCTTGTTCCATACACCCACCACCCTTTGTATGAAAAAGTTACCCCTTAGATTCCTATTAAACCATTTCCCCTTCACCTTGAACCTATGTCCTCTGGTCATCGATACCCCCACTCTGGGCAAGAGATTCTACCCGATTTATTCCTCTCATGAATTTATACACCTCTATCAGATCACCCCTCATCCTTCTGCGCTCCAAAGTATAGAGTCCCGACCTACTCAACCTCCCCCATTACACAGACCCTCTAGTCCTTGAAACATCCTTGTAAACGGATATTAATTAACGCCGGTTATAAGAACAGCATTTGCTGAGCTCCAACTCAGTAAATACCCATCCCCAACTGACTCTTAAGGGTAACTCTACCACAACTAGCACCACCCTTAAAAACACAACTAGCACCACTAAAAAACATAAGAACAAATATTTCCCCTCCCACCCGTGACCTGGCTGTCTCATTGGTCTGCTCTTCAAAATTAGATTGTTTCCAACCCGTTACCCTCCCTTGTAAAACTGATCACCACCATGAAACCTACTAGCTGCCTCCTCGACACTGTCCACTCTGCCCTCCTAAAGGACGTAATTACAACATACGGTCCCAGCATCCTCGCCATCTTCAACAGCTCTCTGGCCACTGGCACTGTACCCACCTGCTTCAAGCATGCGCTGGTCCAGCCACTCCTGAAAAAACCTAACCTCGACCCCACCTTGCCAAGCAACTACAGACCCATTTCTAAACTGCCTTTCCTCTCAAAAGCCCTTGAAAAGGTAATTTTAAGTCAACTTATGCCTTACCTTCACCAAAACACTATCTTGGAAACTTTCCAATCAGGTTTCAGGGCTCACCACAGCACAGAGTCTGCCTTGTTGAAGGTACATAATGACCTACTGCTCACCGTTGACTCCGGCGACTGTGCAATCCTGCTCCTTCTTGACCTCAGCGCAGCATTTGATACTGTCGACCACACCATCCTAATTGACTGTATGGGGTTGGTATTGATGGCACTGCCCTGAGCTGGTTTATCTCCTACCTCAAAGGTAGGAGTTTCTCGACTAACATAGGCAACTCTTTCACCTCCCCAGCTAATCTCTGCTGTGGGGTTCCACAAGGTTCCATCCTTTGCCCCATTCTCTTCTCCATGTATATGCTCCCCTTAGGCCAAGTCATTGAAAGGCACGGCATTTCCTTCCATTGCTACGCAGACGATACACAACTCTATCTCCCCCTGAAGCCCAAAAACCAATCAAATCTGCTTAACCGTACCCGCTGCCTCGAGGATATAAAGTGTTGGATGGCCCAGAACTTCCTCCAACTAAACGAGAGTAAGTCTGAGGTCATCCTTCTCGGCCCCTCGGACTCAATCAAAATGATAGCAGGCAGCCTTGGAAGCCTTACCCCACTACTCAAACCTCACGTCAAAAACCTTGGCGTGATATTTGACAGCACTGAAATTTGACAAACAAGTCAATGCCGTGGTAAAAGCTAGCTTCTTTCAGCTTCGGACGATAGCTAAAATAAAACAATTCCTCCACTTTGATGACCTCGAAAAGATCATCCACACATTTATCTCCTCCCGCCTAGGTTACTGCAACTCCCTTTACACTGGCATCAGCCAATCTTCCCTGTCCCGCCTGCAACTGGTCCAAAACGCTGCAGCGAGACTCCTGACGGGCACCCGAAAAAGGGACCACATCACCCCGATCCTGGCCTCTCTCCACTGGCTCCCTGTGCGGTTCCGTATACATTTCAAGATCCTCCTCTATGTCTACAAAGCCCTCAATGGGCTTTCCCCCACCTACATTAAAAGTCTTCTCACCCACCACTCCACCTCCAGGTCACGCAGATCGGCCGACTTGGGGTTGCTGAATATCCCACGGTCTAGGCATAAGCTCAGGGGCGACCGCACCTTTGCGGTTGCAGCTCCTAGACTGTGGAACAGCATCCCCTTTCCCATCAGAACTGCCCCCTCCATCGACTCTATAATGCATTTTTCTATTTCTAATGCATTTTCATTTTCTAATGCATTTTTTACTTTGCTTTTATTTTCTTTTAATTCTTCTATTTTATTTCATTTTATTATTTCATTTTATTGTATGACATGTTTTTATGTGAAGCACTTTGAGTCTGCCTCGTGTATGAAATGTGCTATATAAATAAAGTTGCAGTTGCAGACTCCTTTAAGTCAAGACTAAAAACTTATCTATACTCCCAAGCCTTTCTTGACGTCCTCTGAGCGAAGGCTATATGTATATATGTATGTAGTTTGTTTGTTTATATTATTCTTATAACAAATGTAAAGCACTTTGGCCAACGAGAGTTGTTTTTTAAATGTGCTATATAAATAAATGTGACTTGACTTGACTTGACTTGACCCTTGATCCAGTTCCATTGTGCCAAGCCAGTTCAATAGCTTTAAATATTTTGATGCAAACGTTGCAATGTATAGATCTACTCCAATTTGTCAGAATATTTGCACAGGACTAATCGTGGTGTTTTTCTTTTCGACAGATTCACTTGTCAAGGATCAAACTTCCTTTTGTTGTCCAGAGTCAGCCATCCTACCAGATTTGGCCAAAGTCGTCTTCCGGTCTGGCGCTGGGTGGGGGAAGGAACACCGGCGCTCGGACCCTTGCAGACATCAAGGCCCGGGCACAGCAGGCTCGAGCTCAGAGGGAGGCGGCAGCAGCAGCAGCCGCAGCTGGCCCAGTGGGAGATGGAGGGATCAACGTCACAGGAGCAACCGGAGGGCAGACCAGAACACTGGCAGACATTAAAGCACAAACAAAAGCAAAGTTACTTGCCAAACATCAGGCTAGAACACAATTACTGCAATTAGATGAGCAAATCTTCGGTAAGCAAGGCACGGTCACAGTAGGAGATATACAGGATGCCAATGTCACAAAGAGTGAAGAGATTGTTAAAGCAGATAACAATACTTCATCAAAGTGTTGTACTGAACCTACTCCAGCACTCAAAGTTGATGACAATGTCAGTGTGTCAGATTATACCATCAATAGTGATATTCATTACTCTCCTGATATTGCTGCCATGACAAACATTCCTCACATACCAGCATCGAGCTGTGTAAAAAATGCTACAGTGCTAGACTGCACTGGTGATAGCGCAGTACCAAATTCAGTGGGCCTTGTTACAGCCATCTCTACTGACAATATTATTGTACCCAACTCCAGTGTTGAAGAAAAGCATCTTCACGCTATCAAACAGAATTGTGCTAACGGAGCTTCTGTGCCAAGGTCTGCTGATGGAAGTGCAATCCCAAGCCCTGCTGATGGGGATGTCATACCAAGCAGTGCTGCCAGCAGCACAAAGCCAAACTGCACTTATGAAATTACTGTATCAGGTTCTAGTGGTTCTATTAATAGTAAAGATTTGCCATCTTCTGAAGGTGGAGTTTCCAAAACTCAGACTGTACTTAAAACATCCATGCAATGTTTTCCTGACCCTGGTGTCCTGGCAATGCATTGCACCAGCGATGTTTCTTCTGATAAAATGTCTTCTCCAAGCAGTGGTGAAGACATAGTGACTTTAAGCAATAATGAAAATGTAGCCGATAGCAATGAAGATGCCTTTGAGAATTCCTCTGTTGTTAACCCCATATCATCCAACTCTGTTGCCGATACAGGCGTTTTGAATTTCAATACAGCCATTATTTTGAACTCTGCCAGCAATAACCACATGTCAACCAATTTCAACATTACAACCAAATCAAATTCAGCAAATCAATCACTAGATTTAGGATCTACAATAATAAACAAGACAGAAATTGGTGCTCCAAGTGCCCAGCTGTCGAGCTCTTTGAAACCTCTTCTTGGTACAGAAGGGACCTCTAATGCTGAGGTTGGTTCCACAGCAGTCAATTTACATAAAACAGCAGGAGCTTACTTGTCAAATTTAGAAATGGATCCACAGACTGAAATGGTTAAAGCAGAAAATGCCTTGAACTCTCACATACAATCTCAGGAATTAGTTCGTAACTGTGCCAAACCCGACAGTGAAAGTCAATCAGTGTACAGTGGCAGAAACAATGATTCTAAAGTGATAACAGAACAAGAGAATGATGGTCTACTACTTCCTGCTAAAGACTCACTATTATCTCCACTTCTGTATGAAACGACAGGCACTTCAGGTCCACGATTTGAGTTTACTGATCTTGAAAATCACTGTTTTGCAGGGGAAACCTCAAATGATTTTGATGAAGTGATTCATAATAACCAGGAGCAAAACATCTCAAACCAAAGTAAATCAAGCTACCATGCCGATGAAAGTCAAAGTAATAATGAACTGGTGGGATATAGTGCCAAAAGCCAGAGTTTAGATAATAACTATAATAAGTATGATGAAGGTATAGTGAAGAGTGACAAATTGGATAGTTATACTAATCCTCATGAATCTACAGACATCAAACAAATAAATTTAGAATCTGTTAACACTTTTGCTGAGTCAGGAGCTGACCAGTCCAGGGAAAAGGAAAAAGATTTGTCCAGCACGAATGACTCTGAAACTAATCGGGGGGAGCACCTGATAAAAAATGAAGCTATAGAAATTGCCAATCATCCCAGAATCAATCCATTAGTGGGCAACTTGCAAACAAAAAGCTCCAAAACAGCTTTTGGCGCAAGTCAATCTCAAGCATTTAGATTATCAACTGTGGAAAATCGAGAAAGGGTTCCTGCACCTGGAAACACAAATCGTCATCTCTCATCAGTGGAAGCCAATAACCCTCTTGTGACACAGTTGCTGCAAGGCAACTTGCCTCTGGAGAAAGTGTTGCCTCAGCTACGGTCAGGAACAAGGCTTGAGATTAATAGGCTTCCTTTGCCCTCTCGAAGTTCTGGTGAATCAAAAGGGTCTGCAGCTGAGAGGGATGTCACTATTAACATTCCTCACTCTGTTTCTCATTCCTCGAAGGGGCAGACTTGGGGAACAGTATTGGAAATTCAATGCAACACTCATGACACGCCCGTAAGCAAGAGGCAGGCTAAGTCAATAGAGGAACAGTCACAAAGTAGATTAAAGCAAGCAAAACAGTTCACTTCTGTAGGAGTTGAAATGTGGTCACAAACTCCAGCCAGTATGGATCAGAACCAATCAGGGCAACGACAAACAGTATTTAAGCAAGAGTGGATTAATAAGACTTTCATTCAGAACAAAGTCATTAAAAGTCCAGAGTTTAAAGAGCACAAGAGACCATTGCCTGCATGTGGTTTTGAGCAGAATTTGTTAACGACCAGTAACAACAACAGCTTTATTATCACAGCCCCTACCTCACAGAAACAGCACACTCATCAAAAGTCTATTACTTTGAGAGGATTAGCTGAAGCAGAAACCTCACTGCATACGATTCCACCAGCCACTCTGGACTATGCCACCATAAATGCATTTACATACAACCCATCTCTAGAGCGAAGCAGCACAGTATTTAACACTATAGCACAAGAAGATACTTCAGTGAACGCTGAAAGCACAGAAACTGTTTGCTCAAGCAGTCTTAAAATTAATCAAACTGATATCAGTTGCAGAGCAATACAAACTGTCCCGAATAATGCTGTAAAGCATCTTACTTTATTCAGCGAGTGTGAAGCACCATCTGATCAAAACAGAGGAATAGTTACCATAGAAACCAATAAAAGACTAAATTTACATGCTAATAATACTAGTGGTATTAAAATAGAGCAGTTCTCTGGTGATGATGCCTTTAGCAAAAGCTGTGCACTGGATGTCAAGGATATTTCAAATGATCATTATGAAACAAAAGAACACATAAAGATTTTTGGACCAACAATGGATGTCTTTTTTGGTAAATTAGTAAATGAATCTGATTTTTCTTCTCATCTGCCAACCGAGTCTCCTAAGCCAGCTTCACACCTTGCCACTCAGAAACTTGTTCAGCAGCAGCAACTCTATGGAAATTATTCTACCATACATTTCAGTGGCACCAATTTGAAGCAAGCTGCTTCTGTTATTAAACAGTCCATTGGAAGTTTTCTGGGAAGTAGCGGAAATGATGCCATTGGTTTATCAAATCAGAACACTTCCATTCTAGCTCACAGGTTTTCTAACAACAATGCTGCAGAACTGGAATTGAAATGCTCTTGTAGACTTAAAGCCATGATTATGTGTAAAGGGTGTGGAGCCTTCTGCCATGATGACTGCATAGGGCCTTCAAAGTTGTGTGTAGCTTGCTTGGTAGTAAGATAGAGAATGTTGCCTCACATAAAGCATTATTTCCATAATGCGTAGTATAGGAAGATTTTGTTAATAATTTATCCTTCAAAGGAATCTTGATGGATGTGAGAGCTGTACCATTGCACTACATCAGATTACAAGATTACAACATTTAGTCCAGTAACACCCTGCAACATGTACCATGTTCTACTTGTAGAATTAGCCTTAGATGATTATAGATAATTGCATTATGTCGCTACGTCATTACATATTCCGTGAGTTAGAAGGTAAGAAGGTTGTGCCAGCAATTCCATACGTCATACTCCTAGTAAAATCAGGAAGAGAACAGCCCTTTCTTCCCTGCAGCCTGACAGTGGATTATAAGGTATGAGCAAATCCATGAGAGCAAGTGATAAACTTGCCCTCAGTAACATGGAGAGATTAGTCCAAAAGTGAGCAGAATCAGATAACACATTCTCTTTTATTCTAGTTGTAGAAATGCTTACTTTGTAAAGGTGTTCTGCTTTCACTGAGTTAAACGTCATATTGAGTTCTTCAATGCTTTACAAATAATTCTTCAAAACATTTTTTATCACTTATCGACAGTATATATCATTTTTTCTTACTGTTTTTACAAAACTTCTAAACTCTGTAGAGTTTCTTTTGAAGAACTGACCTTATATTTTAATTGCTTAGAAGTGGAATCATCTACAGTCATGTGCCATAATACTTGAATGCACCAACTTGGCATATGCCAAATGCTGAAACACTCATGCCAGTTATATGTTTTTTACAATTGAGAAATTATATAAGCTATGTAAAAGGAAAGCATTGTTACAATTTAGCACTATTTTTAAGTTTTATAACAGTAGATTGTATAGTCTTGTAATGAATCTGCATCACATTCTAGGAAGTTATTGCAATGTGGAGTGAAACACAAATGTGAATTTGGTTAAATATTTTTTTCTTATTTAGTTTAGTAATAACAATAGATTTACTTCTCTGGGCCTTATCAGTGTTTGACATTTTTTAACTTTTTAAAAGCACTGATATTTCACACAAGCTGCTTCCAGGCCTGTTTTGGCCCCAAACTGTATCACTGTACTGTACTTATTCTGCCAACGTTAGATAAAACAGGGAATAATAATGTTAAAGTGCATGTATGTTACAGCCAAATGAGTGTAAATGTGGCAGTAAGTTTATCTGATTTCATTTCATTCAAGCATTACACATGTATAGAAAGGAAGCTCTTTTATTATATGTTAGGATAAAAAGCAAGATATATACTATTTCTGAGGAAAAGAGTAGCCTGTTTTCATTATCTTTTTACTCAACCAGCATTTAATAGCACTTTTTAAGAATATGCGTTAAACACAAGGGTAGAATTAATTGAATATGATTGTTGAGTTGGACGTTAATTAATGCAACGGTCAGATTTTAGACATTTTGATTTTCTATATAAACAAATTGATGTGTTGTTTGAACACAATGGTGTGAAACATTAGATATCACAGGAATTCCTAGTCTGAATTGCGATGATTTGTAATGAGCACTAGAAGCTTAGAATTGATGTGGAACACATTACTTATAATTTCCAGGACCTTAACAGTGCAATCCTCATCTGATATGATAACACTTTATTTGCAGACGATTAAGCAGAAGTTATTTTTTCTATGCCTTTCCTCCCTTCTTATCCAGAATGAAGTAATTCATGTGGATTAAAGCCCCTTAGGCAATTTCTTCGGCGACTTCAGGCGACTAGGCTCTCGCCACATGGTCGCAGGGTGACGCCTGTATGGTCGTGAGTAGTCTTCTCACATCGCCTAAAGAGTTGTAACGTTTTTCTGGTCGACGCTGGATTTTGAAATGTTCAAAACTTTTCGGTGACTGTGGGCTTGACGTTTGTCTTCTCCTGTCGTAGGTTGTGGCCAGGATGACGCAGGTTGTCAACAGGTGACGTTGATTGTCACCAGCTGCTGACTTCGGCGAATTCCATTGGCGACTACCTACATCAACCTATGTCAACCGGCGACAGGTACCGGCGACTGAATTGTCTTCAGCTGTCGCCGACAGGGTTGTTGCTTGTCGTAGCTTATCGTGGGTGGACGGAGGTTGACTTTGGTTGTCGTAGGTTGTCGCCTGTGTGGTCGTAGGTGTGGTCGTAGGTGGACGTTCTAATGGGTCACCGGTTGTCAGTAGATTGCCGTAGCTTGACGTCGACTAGGTGCTAGGTTGTCGTAGCTTGTCGTAGACATTGTCATAGAGGGGGAGTCCAGTCGCCGCTTTTTCGGCGACCTGCTACGACTGTGACAGTCGCCGAAAAAAAATGCCTAAATGGGACAGGCCCATAAGGCTACACAGCACTTATAGTTCCCTAATCTTTATGACTAATCTGGATGTAAATTGCAGCTTGGAATGTGAGATCAAATCAACAGCATTTCTGATCTCAACCAAGTATCTTCAGACAAATTTAGAGGAGGTTACTGGATCAAAATCAGGAACATACTGTACATACAGGTTGATTTTAACTTCTCAATCACAGCACTGAGAAAAACCTTAATGCTTCCATTGCCACCACAGAATGGCATTAGATAACAAGGCAGATATCAAGTTCACATGGGATCATGGAATCATGGGTAGCACCAACATGGTTATCTAGCTCACTATTTAAAAATTGATCTGTCAGCAATCCTCGATAGTTCCCCAAGTTCGTAGTTCTGTTATGTTTTTATTGTCAGTAAATGCTTTTTATTGACAGAATACCTGTTATGGAAATTTAAATAGAGCACAAACCTTCTATCAGTTATCAGGTCAATGGCAATAATATCTTTATGTATTAATTCAGTTTCATGTACCTCTCTATAAAGGGCAAGGAAAGTCAAGTAAAAACTACATCACAGAAAGTTTAGTCCTTGGAGCACTGGAAGCATCTTTGTTACCTTATTCTCCAATTGTATCTAAATTTGTATTATTTATTATCCACTGAGCATGTCTGCCTAATTGAGAACCTATTCTTTTTTTCTGAAAGACAAAAACTGTAGATTGAGGATATCTGAATTCAAAGATAAATTTCTGGGGAAACTCAGCAGGTCAAGCAGCATCTTTGGAGCGAGAAATAGGTAATGGTCTTAATAATGTCTGCCACTTTAATTCTCTATCACACGGACTTTATTTTTAGCCTCCTATTGTACTCCAGCAAAGCCCAATGTGAGCTCAAGAAATTGCACTTCATCTGCCATCTCATGTAGCCCTCAAGATCCAATGTTGAATTAATCAATTTCAGATCACCAGCACTTCCTTGTTAGTGTTCAGGTTGGCCAGTACAGATGAAAGATCACCCACCTTCAACAAAAATGGTCACTTCAGACATTCTTCCTGGTCTGCTGAGTATTCGCCTGCATTGTCTTTTACTTCAGATTCACAACAATTGCTTTGTTTTGAATCTCACAATTCCAGCGTGATTTTGTACTATAACTACCCCCATTCATCTTCCTTTGTTTACCCCATTCTGGATCAATCCGCTTTTATTATCTAGTATTCATTTCCATCTCTTAGTCAATACCAAAAGCAAATGTATCACCTGGACAACTTTGAACTGCTCCTGATTTGTTTTCTCACCTTTACAGTTCTGATGAAGGCACTTTGATCAGAAACAATAATTGTTTCCCTGTCCACAAATGCGCACTGACTCACTGAGTAATCTCCAATTTCAGGTCATCTGTTTTCCTTCCCTCGGTCCCTTTCTCCTTCATCCAGGTCATCTTCTCACACATACACAACCTACTTTCCAACACATCCTCCACCATCACCACCAGTCACCAATCTGCCAGATTCCCCTTCCCCACCTATTCTATCTGCTTATCACCATACACTCTGCCCACTGGTCCCCCAGTGTTCCCATCTGCCCACCATCCTTATTTGATTCCACTCTTCACCTTACTTTCTTATCAGATTCCATAATCAGCTGCCCTTTGTTGCCTCCACATCCTTTACCAGTCTGTACCAATATTTCTACCCTTCCTTCCTCCATCTGCTACTCAAACACTCCTCACCTAGATCCACCTATTCCTTGCCAGCTTTCCCCAGCCACCCCTTCTGCCTTACCCCCTTTATAATGGCTATCACCCCAATACACTTTCAGTCTAGATGAAGGTTCTCCCCTCAATGTCGACGGTCCATTTACTTCTGTAGATGCTGCCTGGCCTGTTGAATTTCTCCAGCACGCTAGTACAGTATTTGCAATTTCTTCTATCTCCACTGAGTATTCCCACTCTTTATATTCACATTTATCTATATAACATGTTGTCAAGGGTGACACAGTTGTGCAGCAATAGAGTTGCTGCTGCCTTACAGCGCCAGAGACCCGTGTTCGATCCTGACTACAGATATTGTCTGTACAGAGTTCGTACGTTCTCCCCGTGACCGCATGGGTTTCCCCCCCGGGTGCTCAAGTTTCCTCCCACACTCCAACGACGTACAGGTTTGTATGTTAATTGGCTTCAGTAAAAAATGTCCATGGTATGTAGTGTTACGGGGATTACAGGTCAGCGTGGACTCGATGGGCCGAAGGGCCTGTTTCCGAGCTGTAACTAAACTAAACTAAACTACACATTATTATTGCTGATAAATAATATCCAGTAAATGATCTCAAACTTAAAAGGTGCTGCTTGGCCTCTAGAAATAGAAATGAATTAACACATGCCTTCAGCTAACAGAATTTCAGCATACACTGCATTTTCTTAACCTACTCAGCCCAATGTGATTCAAGTGTAGCAACAGATTTTTTTTCAGCTCTTTTAACACGGATGCTGCAGACATAGAACTTCTATTCCCAACATTGCTTATCACAGCTGTTAGGGGTTGTAACACATACAGATTAATAACATCTGCAGCAGTTTGCTTGGGGATTTTGTTTTCTAAATTTCTGACATGAAGCCTGGTAATTCAATTAAGGCTTTGTATTTTTAACTTTTAGAAATTTCCCTCTCCTACTTGTGATCATTTTATGCAGGGATTTGTTTTTACTCACAGTTGTCTGGTATAATGCTTTTATTTCTTTATCCAAGAGTAATAAAATAATGTCCAGGTGTTATTTATTCATTGTTATATCCATTGTGTTAATCAGGTGCATTGAATCAGACTGTTTTATTTCCTCAAATACTGCTTGTAAAAGATCAGCCCTGATCAGCTCCATTCCTCTGATAAAAACATTGTTATATAGATTTATTTTTTACTTTTTCTTGATTTTAGTACAGAACAAAAATAGTTCAAATTTTAATAAATACAATTTTAAAAACAAACAAAGCATTGTAGAATAAAATATAAAGAGTACTTGTGGACCTGCTTCCAACCTTCAGTACAGAACACAGTGCTGGAATAACTCAGTGGGTCAGGCAGCATCTCTGGAGCGTATGGTTAGGCAACATTTTGGGTCAGGATGTTTCTTCAGACCCTGAGTCTGTAGAAGAGTTTCAACCCAAACTGTCGCCTATCCATGTCCTCCAGGGAAGCTGCCTGACCTGATCAGTTACTCCAGCACTTTGTGTCCTGTGTAAAATTCCAGCATCTGCAGTTCCTTGCATCTCTAAATTTCTGTAGTTGGGTTGTTCCAAATTTATGAAGTTGAAAAAATAGTTTTATAAAAAACTAAAATAATGAAACTTTTGTTTAAGAAGGAACTGCAGATGCTGGAAAATCAAAGGTAGACAAAAATGCTGGAGAAACTCAGCGGGTGAGGCAGCATCTATGGAGCGAAGGAAATAGGCGACGTTTCGGGTCGAGACCCTTCTTCAGACAGACTGGAGTTTTACAATTTAATTACTTGTTTAAAAGTCAGTGAATTATGCATGCCTCTCTCTACATCCAGTTCATTGTTAAAAAATAGCACAAAACTACTTGCACATACAAACAAACTTTTTGTTTAATTTTACCATTCTAATCACCTTGGTAATTTAATATCTATAATTTAACATCTATAAGGTGATCAAATGTCTAAATCAAGATAAATCTGTCAATGCCTATTTTTAATATTTAGAACATAACACAAGGCAGAGAAAAACAATTATAGGAATTAAGGCAGGGGAATATGAACAAACAAATAGCGGCTGGTGAGCTGTTTGATTATGAGAGAACAGATGCAGTGATCTAATCTTTGGGATTTTAAAATTCTTGTGAATGTACAAATTACTTAATCCTAGTTTCTTAATCTTTATTATGTTTTATAATCATGTTAAAGTGATGCAGAACGGTTATTCACTCGTGCCTCTCATTTTTAACGTTAAGAATTTATTGAGCACCTTTATACTGTGCACCATGCATCAGGAATAGCATTTTTTATTTATATAGTACCTCTAATATGGCACTTAATAGGTTTTGTTATCAAACAAAATCCACTGCCAACCCTCACAAGATATTAGAAATCATTGAACGAGTTGATTAAAGAGCTTGCTTTTAAGGAATGCCTCCGTTTTTGGTTATGTAAATAGATGTGTTCTTTTAAATTATTGGTGCATTAATGGGATCTCATGGGCCCAAACTATATTTATGTTTATAAATATGATTTCAGTTATATATGTTCTCACACAGCCATACCACATGTACTAAAGCAATCATTTTGATCTGTTTTTTTCCCTCTGCTTTTCTACCAAAGAAATGGTAATTGAATCAGGTAACAAATTCATAAATGGTTTACAAAGTCCTCTCAAGAGGCCACAGTTTTTCTTTTTTGGTCGGTTTCTGTGTCGTGCTTATCATTGACTGACAGATCAAGTCCTGTTCTCTTCATGGATAAACCAAAAGTGTTCATTTTGTATTAAATTCAGGGAATCACATTTTACAGTTGTGTTATATTTTTAGTTTGATTGTCACATGAAGAGATTTTCCACTCTGTCCTGAACTTTAAAAAAAATGTCTGTGTCCTTTCTGTATTTTTCCTGATTAAAAATATACTAAAAGTTGTTTTGTATGAACACGTCATTTGTAATAAGAGGAAGAGGTCATGCTTAACACTTTGAAAGACAATTATTCAAATTCTGAAACATGTGATCTCACTACCACAGGCTTGTCATTTGCAATTACTACTTGCCCAAATTTGCCTTAATCCTTAAAGCCAATCATTCTGGGACAGACACAAAGGGCAATAAACATGGCTCTGAAAGATGATAGGGCATCAAACAATTAAATAAAGTGGTGGATGGGCCAAAACTAAGCCTACCCACGAAACATCTCTTAAAACCCTTCCATAACATTACTGACTGTCACATCTCATGGGGAATTTTAGCATCAAATACTTTCTTTAAAAATGAAAGAAATTACATTTAAACTATTAAAACTATTAAAATTAACAATCAACTAAATACATTAAAATTAAAATAACAAATCCAGCCTCAAATAACTATAAGACCAGGAATACATTTTCTGTTTAATCTGCAGTTCTTCTATGGCCTTGTGAATATAATCTGGACCAGGTGCATAGAGCTGATTTTTGCAGTGCAAGTGGTGTGGAATCTCAGCAAGATCCAGCTCCATTGAGAGAATCCAGAGAGTCTCTCGTGACTGTGTGAACAGGAAATGTCTGCTGTGGAACTGCTGACCTTTATCAGCAAAATCTGGAATGTAGCCCTGACTACAATATGGCCATAATTTGAAAACAAGGTTAAAGCAAAATTAAAATGGCATTACAGATTTTATATTCTGTAAATTTTCTAAAGCCAAATATTTCAAGTTATGTGATTCTACAAAGCCTTTTGTTTGCAGTGGGGTGTTACACTAAAATGTTCAACTTATTAATAACCAGGCATGGTTTAACTGATATTTCGTAGATTGTGCAGTATCTTTACTTATGGACTCCATTAATCACCAGTGTTTCATTTCTGGGAGCAATGCAATCATGTATTTCTTTCTGCTGACTGATTAGCATACAACAAAAGCTTTTCACTGTACCTCGGTACACATGACAATAAATAAACTAAACTAAACTATTTTGATTTATCAGGGGCTTCATTTCAACCTTAAATTGTGCACAGAAATTCTAACACCAAAAAATAAAGAAAAGCCACCAATGATTGTAGTAAACCTATTTGCTTCTTTCATTTCAAGATAATTTTTTTGTAAATTGACATTGTTTTTGCACTAACTCACTATCTTCAAAATATTGTCACGTAAGGTAGAACAGTTTCAGCGTCTTATTTGAGAGCATCTCTCGATACATAAGGTAAATCTTGCTAAAGTCAGGGTTCCTATGGTGTCGTTTGCCCTGAACTCTGCAGTGTGAATTTCTTTGCTTGAAGTTCAAATCGATGGTTTGTTGAATAACAAAGTAAACTGTCAATGATAGGACCTGACAGTCTCGTTTTTTAGGAAAGAGCAAAAAACAAATTGCTGGAGGAACTCAACATGCCAGGCAGCATCTTTGGAGGGAGATGGACAGATGACTGCCAGCAAATTGCAAGATAACATAAAATGCTCCAGAAAATAAATGTAATCATTGTGCAGCAAATATGTATATATATGTTTTTTTGTTCTTTATATGGAATAACACTTTATTTAGCTGGCATAACACTTTATTTTTATGTGTATATATATATATATATACACTTTATTTTTGTTGTGTATGTGTTTTTTATATTTCTATTTAAAATTCTCTAGCTTACATGGTGGAATCTGAACTTGTCTCCAGATGGAGACAGGGCAACACTGTGGTGCAGAGGTAGTGTTGCTGCCTTACAGCTTTACGGGCCCTGGTTCGATCCTGAGGTCGGGTGCTGTCTGTATTGCGTTTCTACGTTCTCCCCGTGACTGTGTGGGTTTCCTTTGGGTGCTCCGGTTTCTTCCCACATCCCAAAGACATCTGGGTTTGTAGGTTAATTGGCCCTCTATAAATTGCCCCTAGTATGTAGATAGTTGGATGAGAAAGTGGATAACATAGAACTAGTTTGAACGGGTGATCAATGGTCAGCATGGACTGTAGGTTGAAGGGTCTGTTTCCATATTGTATCTCTAAATTAAACTAAACAGACACTCGATTTTAACCACTATACTATTGTACCACATTCATTTGACTCAGGCACTTCAAACAATACTGATTTTTAATAGAAACAAATAATCCTCCAGTGATCCTTGGCCACCCACCCGTTGGCCTTGCTCTATCTTCCAGCATTCTTCTGCTTGATGGTCCAATTCCCAGCACTTGTTAGGCATAGTGCAGCAGAGAGGCTCTGACCAGCTGTAAACACAAGGTGGCTTTGTCCGTCCAAGAAGCCTTGTAACCAGGCCCCCTGCAAGTCAAACCTGTTATCAAATGTTCATGTAAAATTACTCAGGAATTATTGAAAAGTAATGTTTTTAAAAAACTAAATTATTCGTTGTTTTTGAAATTACAAACTTTTTAAATATTAAAATATTTAAACTATGTTAATTAATGTTTCTATAGCTCCATGTATCTTTCCTCTGACAGACAATTTCTTCCATTTGCTTGAATAGGACTACTGCACTAACACCAGGTTAAACCTGGCTCAGGCTCAAGAGACAGACTTCCAGCCCTGAGAGGTGGGAGGCCTGAAATATTTGCAACGTCCCACCGGTGCAATGCTGAGGCTGTCTGCAGCACAGGCAGTAGACAAAAAAACATTGCTGTTGGTTCAGGACCATCCCAGCAATGGAAACTGTCACACCTACAGAGCAAGCAGGATAAGGCCTGGCAGTAGCACTGGAGAGAGCTCAGAAGGTTTATGGTTCATGTTTGTGTTTAAGTGACAGATTGTTGAGTAAAATGCATGAGCATTAAAGAAAACCACTTGATCGTGGTATTTTTCATACCTACCCAACCCTAGGGAGCAGCACTGATCTCTCCTGTAGGCAACAAGTCAATGCCATGGGAGTCTTGATGCTTGTTAAAAACAGGGAACAAAAGCCAGAGTGAGGCCACATGCCAACTGGAGAAACAGAACCTTTACTTCCGCTCGGCATCTTACAACCCAATGGTCTGAACATTAAATTCAACAAACATAGGTAACTTCTACAATAACCTCCCTTCCTCCTCTCTCTACACCAACCCCCTGCCACCTCCCCAAACTCTGTCCCCTTCCTGAACCCTGGCTGACCTTGCACCAGTTTCTCCTCCTCTGCCTTCATTCCCTCCTCCATTTCTATAATTCCCAACATTTCTGTCCTCGAGCTTCAAAATTCACAACTCGTTATCCTTTGGCCTCACACCTATTTTGTCTCTGGCCTTTGTCCAACAATCTGCCTATCAACCCCGCCTCCCCCCTCATCTGTGTTCACCTGCTGCCAGCCACCTCCATATCCAATAGACAATAGGTGCAGGAGTAGGCCATTCGGCCCTTCGAGCCAGCACCGCCATTCAATGTGATCATGGCTGATCATCCCCAATCAGTACCCCGTTCCTGCCTTCTCCCCATATCCCCTGACTCCGCTATTTTTAAGAGCACTATCTAGCTCTCTCTTGAAAGCATCCAGAGAACCGCCCTCTGAGGCAGAGAATTCCACAGACTCACAACTCTCTGTGACAAAAAGTGTTTTCTCGTCTATGTTCTAAATGGCTTACCCCTTATTCTTAAACTTTGGCCCCTGGTTCTGGACTCCCCCAACATCGGGAACATGTTTCCTGCCTCTAGCATGTCCAAACCCTTAACAATCTTATATGTTTCAATAAGATGCCCTCTCATCCTTCTAAACTCCAGAGTGTAGAAGCCCAGCCGCTCCATTCTCTCAGCATATGACAGTCCCGCCATCCCGGGAATTAACCTTGTAAACATACGCTGCACTCCCTCAATAGCAAGAATGTCCTTCCACAAATTAGGGGACCAAAACGGCACACAATACTCCAGGTGTGGTCTCACTAGGGCCTTGTACAACTGCAGAAGGACTTCTTTGCTCCTATACTCGACTCCTCTTGTTATAAAGGCCAACATGCCATTCGCTTTCTTCACTGCCTGCTGTACCTGCATGCTTACTTTCATCCAGACCATCAATCTGTGAGAGATTTGCATGTCAATTTGATCAGTGTGGCACAGTGGCGCAGCTGGTAGAGTTGCTGCCTCATGGTGCCAGAGACCCGGGTTTGATCCTAACCTTGAGTGCAGCCTGTGTGAAGTTTGCGGGTTCTCCCTGTGACCACTTGAGTTTCCTTTAGGTGCTCCAGTTTCCTTGCACATTCCAAAGATGTGCATATTTGCAGGTTAATTGTCTGTAAACTGCCACAAAGTGGGATAACATAGAACTAGTTTGAACGGGTGACCGATGGTAAGCATAGGCTTGTTGGGACGCAGGACCTGTTTCCATACTGAATCTCCAAAACCAAACCAATCTGCTGTTATACTTTGGATTCCTCATTCAATGAATCTTATACCACAGTCCTACCAGCCTGAATAACACTAGTGAACCATTGTTTTACTCCATCTGTTCCAAGTATATTGTTTCTTCAGTAAGGAAAATAAAACCACACACAGTATGATCTCAACAAAACCCTGCATAACTGCAGTAAGTCATATTAGTTCCTGTACTCAAAATCTCTTGCAATGAAGGTTAAAATGCAGCAATTATTTTCGAAACTATTTGCTGCAGATGGCAACTTTCAGTTTCAACATGCTCTGTCTTTTAAAGTGAGATCACTACTCAAGAAGTACAGTGCTAAGCCTCTGGACAGTCATAGATTGTCCAGGAACAAGCACTTCTGCTCACAGTGTCTGTGACAAACATGATGCCAAAACTAATCTCATTTAGTTTAGTTTATTGTCACGTGTACCCGAGGTACAGTGAAAATCTTCTGTTGCCTGCTAACCAGTCAGCAGAAAAACAATACATGATTATAATCGATCCATTTACAGTGTATAGGTACATGATAAGGGAATAACGTTTAGTGCAAGGTAAAGCCAGCAAAGTCCGATCAAGGATAGTCCAAGGGTCACCAAAGAGGCAGATAGTAGTTCAGCACCTTTCATTGGTTGTGATAGTATGATTCAGTTGCCTGATAACAGCTGGGAAGAAACTGTCCCTGAATCTGGAGATGTGCGTTTTCACACTTCCATACTTTTTGCCTGATGGGAGAGGGGAGAAGAAGGAGTGGCCAGGGTGCGACATCCTGCCTGCACCTGATCCATATCACTCAATTCTCTGCATATCCATGTGTCTGTCTAATAGTCTCTTAAACACCACCATCATATCTGTTTCCACCACCACCCGTGGCACAGCATTCTGGCACCCATCACCATCTGTGTAAAATACTCGCATTGTATTGAACAAAAACACAGCACGTCTTCCATTAACCTGTTTTTTTTATGCCACTGATGCTCTCTGATCAACTAAGTGCTTCCAGAGTTCTCTTTGCTTATTTTAGATGCAAACGTTAATATGTTGGATTGTTGGTCCATAGAAATATACTCGTCATTATGATAATGTAAGAGCCCTGAATGAGTAAATATATGAACAGTCTGCAGTCGTCAGCTTTTTCAGTGTTTGGAGACACATCTGTGAGCTCAAGAAATAATTATAGATGAATTAAAATACTCCACTTTTGAAGGGGAAAGATTCAGCAAAGCAGAATTTTATAAAAAGGTAACAAACTAATTAATTTCCTTGTAATAATGCCGATAAAGCACTCTGCAGTGAGTGTGCAATCTTGGGTGTATTCCACTAATTTGAGCTGAAGTACCTCCTGCATCTGGAATTAAAATAAAAATGGGCTGAAAGGTACTTACCCCTTCTAATGGTTCCATAGTGGTTCCTTGCAAGACAAGGGAAGACTATAGAACTGGTGAACTTCAATGTCCATGTATTGTAATACAGAAGTCAGGGATGAGCTGTAGGTTGAGATGGTGAGACTATTCAGAAATAATACAAGAAGAGATTGCAATATCATACTGCAACAGCATCCAATATCATCCACAATTCACTAGTGAATTTAGTAAGCATCACCTCTTTACCATGGGAATCTGCATCAAAAGTTCCTTTCAAGAAGAGTTTCTTCAAATAGTTAACTGCCAGGGCAATATCATCCATCACTGACATAAAATAAGTTTCAGTTTATACCCACATTGTGCCCCAGCAAATATGAGTTTCATCAGATTCTACTGTATATGTTGCTGCAGGCAGAGACCACAGCAAGGATGAAATCCAAACACATCTAAATAGCTCCGGTAGCTGTTGGTGTAGGTGATTGGATTACAATGTGCATAGAGTCACGGAGTCATACAACATGGAAACAGACCCTTCAGCCCAACCTGTTGACCAAGATGCCCCATCTACACTAGTCCCAACTACCAGCATTTAGCCTATATACTTCTAAACCTATCCTATCCATGTACCTGTCCGAATGTATTTTAAATGTTGTGATAGTGCCTACAGACGGAACAGAGTTCAAAGTTAGGAAGTTGCTAAGCATGGGATAGGAAATCAAATTACACCTTGTGTCTCCAGTACTTACAGTATAATGTTTGCGCAGACTTAAAGCAGTAAATGTTTAAATTTGACTCGTATCCATCATAAACTATTTGGTTAGACACAGAAAGCTGGAGTAGCTCAGCGGGACAGGCAGCATCTCTGAAGAGAAGGAATGGGTGAGGTTTCGGGTCGAGACCCTTCTTGAGACTGGGTCACTACCGACCTGTGTCCAAGATACCTCACATGCCCTTCGTCTCTTTAATGACCGGCTTTCCAAGCTCCCACTTTTAAAAGCAGTCTGAAGAAGGGTCTCGACCGAAAACGTCATCCATTCCTTCTCTCCAGAGATGCTGTCTGTCCCGCTGAGTTACTCCAGCATTTTGTGTCTATCTTTGGTTTAAACCAGCATCTGCAGTTCCTTTTTATACATACACTATGGGGTTATATACAAAGCTAATGGTAGGTTTGCAGGTACTACAATGCATCGCAGTAGGCAAAAGGTTCTTGGAAAATTCAAACAAGGAGGCATTCACGCCATTAACTTCAGTAGCAGCCTGGATTTGAGCAGTGGTCATGGACACAGGGAAATTACTCCAAGCAGGTGATAGTGATATGAGAGCACTCAGGTTCAAATGCTGCATTGTATTTGGTGGCCAAGCAAATGTTGAATTTACAGGGCCTATGAATAATCTGATTGCAGCACCATTTTACATAATATATTTCAAGAAAGGCATGTGAAAGCTACTATGCTAAGGGGATAGATACTGTTCTCTGCAATTATAACCAAGATTCCTGACTGTTGTGTTATCTACTCAATGTAGATCCGTGTCACTCATGTTATGAGTCAAACATTGTAGTTACGCCCACTAGTTTAACAGAAAGCTTCTCTGCCCTTTCTCCCTCACTCTTGAGTTATGTGCTATGATGAAGTTACCTATGCTGTAACGTTAATAAAGTCTTTGAATCTTAATCACTGTGTGTGACTTAAGTTATTCCAACAGCAGAAGCTCAACATGGTATCAGTGTGTACGGACTCACTCCTTGCTTAATTATATTGTTTTTATTTTAGTTTGTTGTTTTCTCCGGTATATATTACTATGGCTTCTGCTCTCAGAAAACCAGAGATCCTGGTGTTTGACGAGGACCTCGCAGAACGGTGGCGAGTATTTGAAGAGAATTTCTCAATTTACATTGAAGCGGCTCACCCTACTGCTGCTCCCGGTGTTCGAGCGTCAATTCTTCTTAATCTAGCAGGCACAGAAGCTGCTCAACGTGCCAGAAGATTTCATTATGAACCGGCTAGGTTTGACCCGGCTGGTGTCCAGATCGCTCCCGCTGAGTCTATCCAAGACCCTGATTGCCTACTACGCAAATTCCGACAGTTATGTGAGTTACGCATTAACTTGGTCATGGAGAGGCATTTGTTCTTTTCCAGAAGCCAGAGACAGGATGAACCTGTGGAGATGTATGTCAGTGCCTTGAAGCACATTGCTGGTCGATGCGATTTCAGGGATATATGCGATAGCCTAGTCCGTGACCGTTTGGTCTATGGTGTCCGCAATGATAAATTACGCGACGAGTTATTGCGGGATGCTGAGCTTACTCTAGAAACTGCTGAAAACCGCTGTCGCGTTGCTGAAATGGCTGACGCTCATACAAACGTTTTAGGGCACTTTGCTGGTCGTGAAATTAATGTTGCCGGCATGTCTTATCAAATCTCTCGCCGTTCTCCTCAAGTGCCCGACAACTCTTATCGTGAGACTACTAGACAATTGTTTTAACTGTGAGGGTTCACACACTGCTGCTGACAGTACTTTACGATCGCTCGCCTCCATCATTAAGCGCGGCTGGCCAGACAAACACTATAACCATTCCGCTGCCAGTTTGGCCTTTCTTTGCTGTCCGCGATGAGCTAGTGCTGCAGGATGGCATTATTGTAAAAGGACACAAGGCTGTGATCCCTGCTTTGCTGCACAGCAAGTATTTTAACGCTGTCCATGCAGGGCAGCCAGGTGCTGAAGCCACCGTCCTATGGGCAAGAAACATGTTTTACTGGCCTGGCATGGCTGAATAGATCACCGAGAATGTGGCGTCCTGTGCAGTGTGTAACAGCTTGGCACCTCCTCAACAAAAGCAACCTCTTCTTTCACATCCGGCTCCTGCCCTCCCGTGGTCTACAGTGGCAACCGACATATTTGAATGGCATTGCAAGCAGTACCTGGTACTTGTCGATTCTATTCTGGATGGTTTGAGATTGATTTTCTTAGCAGCCCCACTTCTCGCAGGGTAGTTTCGAAGCTTGCTCGCCATTTTGCAGACCACGGAGCTCCGTGTATACTGTTATCTGATAACGGCAGTCAATTTACCAGCCAACACTTCAAGGAGTTTGCTGCACGCTGGGGTTTTCGCCACATCACCAGCAGCCCTGAATAGCCACAGTCGAATGGACTAGCTGAGAGGGCTGTCAAGAGTGCCAACCAGCTCATGGAACGATCATACAGAGCTAATTGCGACGTGTTCCTGGATCTTCTCAACTTACGCAATATCTCCCGTAACTCCATTTTGGGTTCACCTGCTCAACGTTTATTGTCGAGGCAGACCCGAGCCATGGTGCCTGTGGTGGATCAGGCATTGATCCCACAGGTGGTTCCACCATCAGAAGTCCAGTCCAGGTTACAACAAAAGCATGACATTCAAAAACAGTGGTATGACAAAACAAGTAGGCCGCTGCCACCATTAACCAAGGGACAGGTGGTTCATTTGCAAACTGACAAAGGCCATGACCGTATAGGTGTTATTTCTGGAACTGTTGCTCATATCTGGTCAGTGCCGATGACGGCTCCTACAGGTGTAACAGACAACATATCCTGCCTGCGAATGAGCCGACTCCACCTCCATATTATCCAGACCGTACAAGTGTACTTCTGTCCGTGTCCAGTGGCATTGATCCGCCTACACAGTACAACAATCCACTTCTGGAACGGCTGCTTTGCCAGTGGCGACGCCCCCTCCGCCTGTGCCGCAGTCCCCTGTTTCATCACCGGGAGTGCTGGTTCAATCTCCGTCACCTGTGAAGCCACCGGCTCCATCCCCGGTGGGGAAAAACAGAGATAGTTTATATCGCACACGTGCTGGTCATGTTTGCAAGCCCACCGTGAAGTACCCGGGCTATGTTTGACTTTCCTCCAGCTTATTATCAACTGCTACACATATCTTATTTGGTCAATGGTTTTGTACTGACATTTAATTCTTTAAGAGGGAGGATGTAGATCATGTCACTCATGTTATGAGTCATACTTTGTAGTTACGCCCACTAGTTTAACGGAAAGCTTCTCAGCCTTTTCTCCCTCATTTTGGAGTTACGTGCTAAGATGAAGTTACCAAGGCTGTAACATTAATAAAGTCTTTGGATCTTAATCACTGTGCGAGACTTAAGTTATTCCAACAGCAGAAGTTCAACACTCAATGACAAAGTTAAGAGCATCGCGTCTGCACTACATTGGGAGGATCCTGTTGGCATTACCGGCCTTAAGCCGATTGGACCGATTGCTCCCAATTGGGCCCCACGCCTAAGGGGGGCCCCGCACTAATGTTCTGTATTTCGTATGGAAATACGAATTCGCTTTGTTAAATAAAGATTTTTTTTTAAACATTCGCCATCCGGATTTTTTTTTTAAATAAACATGGATTACAACCGCTTTATGACTATCTTCAATTTCAGAGAAATAAAATTTCTCACGGGTGGCTTATAGCGTCTACCCCCCTCCCCCCCTTCCTTCCCAACCTCAGCCTCACGGACCTTAGTGTACCCCTAGTTCCTAAAACCCATTTCCATCACTGTTCATGTTGCACTTATACTGCAGAGACCGGGCTTGAAGTGATTCTGTGAAACAAAAAGATAAAGAGCTGGTTTCATTCCAACAGCAGCCTGAAGCACTTCAGCCTCTTAGCCCTGTGACCAGCTGTTTCAAGTTTTGTACTGCTGTTGGACTGAAACCAGCTCTTTATCTTTTTGTTTCACCCCCTGTCTGTCCACATTCATCTCCCTCTCCCCCACCTTCCTCCCACGGTGCCTGCTGCTTTGGTGGCAGATCGCAGCGGAATATAGTATTAAATCACAAGCGACTAAAGATGCTGCGGATCTTGAGCAAAAAAAAAACTGTTGGAGGAATATTGAGTCACACCATTTAGTGAAGCCACCTAACAAAGGGTTGCTCTTTGGAGGCGAATAGTCACTTCCTGACTAACTGCTGACTCGTTTTAACTTGGCACAGAGTGCAATGGTTACCTGTTTTCTATTGCACAAATGCATGAGTGAAGTGTCGAGTCAAGAATGTATAATTGTCATGTGTACCCACAACAGAACAATGAAATTCTTAATTGCAGCAGGATAACAGGCGTGTAAACACAATACTCATAGATTGTATGAGAACAAATGAGAAACAAATACATTCAATAACTTAACCCTAATACTAGTGCAAAGAAGTCCAGGGTGCCCCATTAAATCTTATCAATCGCTTGCTAATCGCATGACCGCGTCCAACTGCTGTCTGGTTTGTTGATCGTATTGCTAGACATGAACTGTTTTGGGAGAAAAAAATGCTCACGGCAGACCAAACGTGTTAAACAGAAATTGGTCAGATACTGAGCTTTACACAGTGAGAAATCATGTGAAATAATCACTGAATTTTATTTTAAACTAGACTAAGTGGGACCCGTTGAGTCCCAGCATCACACGGGAGGGCTGGTCACCCAACGCAATATTCCACCTCTCCACCAATTCCAATATTGCTGGCCAGTGGAGGGAGGGGGCTTTCTGTTGCGCTAGTATGGGTATTGTGGGCCGAATGGATTCTTGGGCTGGCAGCTCAGTACTGAGGCCAGGCAGCTCAGTCACTGAGGCCTGGCAGTACAGTCACTCAGACCTGGCAGGCTGGCAGCTGAGAAACTGCCAGAAATTCTGCCCAAAACAGGTGAGAGAGAGAAGGGGGAGAGGGTGGACTGAATGGATTATTGGGCTGGCAGTTCAGTCACTTATGGCTGGTGGGCTGGCAGTTCACTTACTCACGGCTGGTGGGCTGGCAGTGCAGTCACTCACGGCTGGTGGGCTGACAGTTCAGTCACTTACAGCTGGTGGGCTGGCAGTTCACTTACTCACGGCTGGTGGGCTGGCAGTGCAGTCACTCACGGCTGGTGGGCTGGCAGTTCAGTCACTTACAGCTGGTGGGCTGGCAGTTCACTTACTCATGGCTGGTGGGCTGGCAGTGCAGTCACTCACGGCTGCTGGGCTGGCAATTCAGTCACTTACAGCTGGTGGGCTGGCAGTTCACTTATTCACGGCTCGTGGGCTGGCAGTGCAGTCACTCACGCCTGGTACGCTGGCAGTTCACTCAGTCACCCCTCCTCCCTTCACCCCCCACTCTGCTCCTTGCCATTCCCCTCCCCTCCCCCCACACATTCAGTCCATCTCCCCACAACCTCCCCCCATGCACTCTTCGTGGCTCTCCCACAGAGCATCCTGTTAGGTTCCCATTGTGATGAAGAATACGCAGGCATGAAAAGTAGAAAAAGGATTTATTAAAGTTTAAAATGTGAATGACTTAAAATATAGGAACAATTTAAATGTTAAAGATTAGAATTATTAAGTTATTTCTTATTGTGTCTCTTGTTGCTGCTCACTGCGTCTTTATGTCTCTTTGCTGTTGATTAAAAAAAGAGACAATTTAAATATAAAGAGATTGAGTGGTCAAATTTTAACAAAGAAAATCTGAGAATTTATCTCAGAAGTCATCTTTCAACGAAGCACGCTTTTAATGACAACATTCTTGGTCGATGTTCCATCCTTCAGGAAAACGTTGACATTTCCCTTCATCTTTCCTCGGCTAAGAGACACATATAGTTTTCCATGCTGAAATACCGGTTTGTCGGGGTAGATCAACACCTTCTGCATTGTTTGTCCTTGTGCTTTATGGATCGTCATAGCAAAACTTGATTGAATGGGGAATTGGGTCTGCTGAAGGTGAATGTCTTCACCTTCTGTTAAATTGAGTGCATACACTGCTCTCTGCTCAGCATTCAGCCATTCTCCTCAACAAATTGCTGTTGTTCAGTTCTATCATATTGTAATTCCTGCAGCAATTCTGGATTGTCATCATCAAGGTGCATCCTTCCATTTCTTGGTTGTGGCAAATTAAAGAATTCCATTGGTTTGTTGTAATTCTCAATCCTCTGGACACTGAAGAATTTGTACAAAACATTTTTTTGAGGCGGGGGCTGTCAGGGTGGGGTGGGGGGTGGCAATCGTCCTGCAACCAAGGGAGGGGGACGGCTTCAGGCAGGGATCTCATGGGCTGATGAGGGAGGTGGGTGTCCTGAAGCGGGGATGGGGGCGGTGAGCGACCTACTCATGGCCTCTGGACTCACTCACTGCCTTGGGACTAACTCATGGTCTCTGGACTGATTGACTCACTCACTCATGGCCTCTGGACTGACAGACTGAATCAGGGCTTGTGGACTGACTGACTTATGCCTGACTTCTGGAGTCAAGTCCGACTTTTGTAAACTGAAAACTGTAACATCCACATTGAGGAACAGCTTCTTCCTGACAGCCATCAGGCTATTAAACATAACGAATAAGCTCTGAACTACTATTTGTTGTACTATTTGTTGATCACACATACACCCTCCACCTCACACAGACACTCACACACACACACTCACACACACACACACCCTCCACCTCATACAGACACACACACCGACACTCACACACACAGACTCTCACGCACAGTCGCACTCACACACACAGACACACACTCACACACAGACACACACACACTCACACACACACACACACACACACACACACACACACAGACTCACACACACACACACACACAGACTCTCAGACACACACAGACACACACAGAATCACACACACACACACACACAAATACACATAAACACAGACTCACACACAGACACACACACACACAGACACACACACACACACAGACACAGACTCACACACACACACACACACACACACATACAGACTCACACACACACAGACTCTCAGACACACACAGACTCACACACTCACACACAGAATCACACACACACACACACACACAGACTCACACACACACACACATATACTCAGACACACACTCTCACACACAGACACACACACACGCGCGCGCACACACACACTCACACACACAGACACACACACACACGCCCAGACACACACACACACAGACACACAGACACACACACACAGACTCACACACACAGACTCACACACACACAGACACACACACACAGACACACACACACAGACACACACACACTCACACAGACACACACAGACTCTCACACACACACATACAGTATAGGGAGGTTGCACAGCAGTCGGGTTACGACCCGTGACCCATACTGTTGCTACGCTACGCCAACTGGAGTACACGCGATGAACTGCAGGTAAGCACTTACCATTGTTTGCAGCGTAGCGGGCCCATTAAAACCCGCCGAAATGGTCAATTTGTGCGCTGTAAATAATGATAAGCGTGAGAGACATTTATCCTACTTCAGAATTCCAAAAGTGAGGAGAAATGACGGTAGATTGAAGCGAGAGCTGAAGGGACAACAACAGCTAAAGTGCTTGGCGAATATTGGCCGTGCAGATATCGAGATTGAAAATATTGGGAATTATCGCATTTGCTCACTGCATTTCATCAACAGTAAGGCATTATTTGTGTTTTTTCTTGATTCCTTTGGCATCTAAAAAGTTTCAGAAGTGATAAATCTGGCTGTAAAATTTTAAAATCGCCTATGGTTCTCAAATGGGTTTTTACATAAAAAAGAAAACGCCTCTGAAGCAAAATTGTCTTGTGATAAAAGGCCAAAACACCCAGTGACGTTGAGGTACACAACTGAAGATGTGTCTGATTGGTAGCAAAATCACCTAGTGGTCATACCCAAGAATGTCAATTGTAGAGAAAATCTTAGGGATTGTAACATCCAGTCCTACTAATCAATCTGAACATCTGGATCAAACCAGTGACCGCTGCGAAAGGGCAGCTGACAACCAGGGAAAGACCTAGTGATGGCCTGGAGAGACTGCTGACCGGAGGGAATAGACCCCACCGGGGCTGGCATGGGCTAGCTCCTCATGTCAGCAGGATCCATCGCTAATCAGCGTTTTGGATCCACCCATATATTGCTACGAAAAAGACAAGACGAAGAATACCCCTTGAGTCTGCGAGAGCGGGGGTGCAAGATGACTCATCGACAGACCACACGGCAACAGACCTAGGAACGGAATTGACTGTGAATATTACAACTAGCACAGCAATTGACAGAGCAGCAGCACCGGCAGGACACAAGCTACAAAGTTGTATCTGTGGCTGGGAAAAGATAACATCAGAGAAGGGTCTCAAGATCCACCAGGGCAGGAAAAAGTGCCTGGGAGAGTTTGGTGTGGGGCCTCGCATTGACCATTACTTTCTAAGAGGTAGGCCAAATCAGTCGAGTGAAGCCCAGTGGCAGGTTAACCACCACAGTCCACAGGGTATCAGCACCCCAGGTATCAGCACCCCAGGTGAAGCTCAACCAAGTACTGTCCCACCAACGGACACGAGTCCAGAGCCCAACCAGCCACAGTCAGCGGTAGAGAGGAAAATGGAAGGGAAAAAGCCTCAAATCTTGTGGCCTAAATCCTGCCAGAGGAAAGAGTGGGAGACCATTAACACTGACCTGGTCCATCTTCTGGAAGGATTGAAGGGATGTGTGGAAAGAAAACTGGAGAAGATGGGAGACACCATATACAACTATGAGATTTGGGGTGAAGGTCATGAAACAGAGGACACAGAAGGAACCAGTACAAGTCCAGGAGGCAACAGGAGATCAAAAGACTGGTGAAAGAAAGGAGGGAGCTGAGAAAACAGTGGAGGAAGGCCACAGAGGCAGACAGGAAAGGACTCGAGGCACTGCAGGCAGAAATAAAGCAGCGCCTGGCAATCCTGCGAAGAGAATGCCTGAGAAAGCAACACAAGAAGAAAGAACGGGCGAGGACAAGTTTCTACAGAGATCCGTATAAGTTTGTCAAAAGCCTCTTTGTCAAGGAGAAGAGCGGGATCCTGAGAGTACCTGTAAGGGAACTGGAGGAGCACCTGAGGAAGACGTTCTCTGACAACCTGAGGCATGAGCCAGTCACCATTCCAGATGACATGCCACCTATCCACCCACCTGAGCACCAGATGGACATAAGGCCTCCTACATGGAAGGAGGTGGAGAACACAGGCAAACGGGCAAGAACAGCATCAGCCCCAGGGCCCAATGGCATTCCATACAGGCTCTATAAGAACACCCCTGGTGCCCTGAAATACCTTTGGAAGTTAATGAAAGTGGCATGGGGGAAAGGAATCATACCTAAGGCATGGCGAAGAGCTGGAGGGATCTTAATTCCCAAAGAAACGAACTCCTCAACCATTAGCCAATTCCGCCAGATCAGCCTTCTGAACGTGGAAGGAAAGATCTTCTTTGGTGTTGTGGCCCAAAGACTCTCAGCTTTTTTGCAGAGCAACAACTTCATTGACACGTCAGTGCAGAAACCAGGGGTACGTGGTTTCTCAGGATGTCTGGAACATGCAAACGTCATCTGGCACCAGATACAAACTGCCAAGAAGGAAAAGAGAGATCTACATGTGGTTTTCTTAGATCTTGCCAATGTCTTTGGTTCGGTGCCCCATGAGACTCTTTGGGCAGCTTTTAATTTCTTCCAGGTCCCAGAGGTCATCACAAAGCTGGTAAAAGCTTACTTCCAGGACCTCCAGTTCTGCGTCACAACACAGGACAACACCACCGCCTGGCAGCACCTTGAGGTAGGCATAATGGCAGGCTGTACCATTTCTCCTCACCATGGCAATGGAGCTCATCATTCGAGCATCACGATGGGTGGTCGGAGGGGAACGCTTGAAGAGTGGGCTGCGTCTTCCTCCAATCAGGGCTTACATGGATGACATGACCACAATAACAACAACAAAAGCATGCACCAAACACCTGCTGGATAAACTCCAGGAAAACATCAAATGGGCATGAATGGAGATTAAACCCAGCAAATCCTGCAGTATTTCCATCATCAGAGGCCGGCTCACTGACGAAAGGTTCCGCATCAATAACGAGACAATACCAACTGTCCTGGAGAAGCCTGTTAAAAGCCTCGGGCGATGGTACACCGCATACCTCAAGGATGCAGAGCAGGTGGAACAACTCAGGCAGGATACAATCAGTGACCTCAAGCAAATCAACAACACTGCTCTCCCAGGGAAGCTGAAGCTTTGGTGCCTTCAATTTGGTTACTGCCCCGACTCATGTGGCCAATTACCATCTACGAGATCACTTTATCCCATGTCAACCAGCTGGAGAGACTGGTGAACTCACAAGTGAGGAAGTGGCTTGGGCTACTGAGATGCCTCAGCAGCATAGGGCTCTATGGGAATGGAGCCCTCTCACTGCCAGTCTCAAGCCTGGTGGAGGAATACAAATGTGCCAAAGTGAGGCTGGACATGACACTAACAGAATCCCGGGACCCAATAATAAGAGGTGTCGCTCCAACCCTAGCAACAGGGAAGAAATGGACTCCAGCAGCAGTGGTACTGGATGCAAAATCCGCCCTCCAACACCGGGACATAGTAGGCCATGTCCAACAAGGCCGAGGGGGCTTTGGCCTGGGAGCAATGAAATCTACCTGGCAAAAGGCTACTCCAGCTGAACGTCGGCACCTGGTGGTGGAGGAGGTGCACCACCAGGAAGAAGCAGCCAGGTGTGCCAAAGCCATATCCCACCAAACAAGGCCGCTGGATGACGTGGGATGGCATTGAGAGGAGGAAGATCACATGGCGAGAGCTGTGGATCATGGAGTCAAATAAGTTGAGCTTCATTATCAGAGCCACATATGACGTCCTTCCCTCTCCCACAAACCTAAATCTTTGGCTGGGAGAGGATCCAGCCTGCCCCCTGTGTGCAGTTCCAGCAAACCTCAAGCACATCCTGGTCGGTTGTAAGACCAGCCTAACACAAGGCAGATACACCTGGCGACACAACCAGGTGCTGAGGTGTTTGGCAGCTGAACTCGAGTGTAAGAGAGTTACCACCAACGCCATGCCTATCAATGCCCAGATAACATTCCCGCAAATACCATCCTTCATCCGGGAAGGAGAGAAACGGAGGACTAACACCTCGCCTCTCAACTCATGCCCATTGAATGCAGCCAGGGACTGGGAAATGCGTGTTGACCTAGGCCAGAGGCTTTCGTTCCCAGTTGAAATCGCAGCTACCAACCTGCGACCAGACCTCGTTCTCTGGTCCAACTCCTGTCGGCGTGTTTTCATCATTGAGCTGGCGGTCCTATGGGAGGAGGCTGTGGACGAGGCTTATGAAAGAAAAAAGCTTCGATATTCAAACCTTGCAGCAGAGGCAGAGGAGAGAGGTTGGAGCGTTAAGGGCCTGTCCCACGGGCATGCGACTCCATGCGGCAAGCGCGACCTAACTGGAAGCGGGGGCCATGCGGGGGCTGCGCGGAGGTCGCGAGGCCGGTCCCACTTCGATCGCTGGAGCCGTATGGAGTTGTGCGGAGCTGGTCCCGACATCGCGCGGGGCTCCGAAAAACTGACACTTTAAAAAAATTCCGCGCAGCAACGGCCTGCCGCCCCGCAGCCGCATCGAGGCCGTGCGCACCGCATCGACGGCCGTACGCACCGCATCGACGGCCGTGCGCCGGACGCAGCCGCCTCGAGGCCGTGCGCACCGCCTCAACGGCCGTGCGCACCGCCTCGACGCTGTACGCACCGCCTTGACGTCACTCGACCTCCACGCAAGTGGGTTTTTACATAAAAAAGAAAACGCCTCTGAAGCAAAATTTATCATTAAAAAAAATTGCGAACCATATGTGGGTTTTGAATTACATTTTACTCAGATGCAAGCCAAGGAATGGCATAATTGTTAGCTGTTAATTGGACATAATCAACCTCAGCAAATTGTCAAATCCTATTACATAGAAACATAGAAAATAGGTGCAGGAGTAGGCCATTCGGCCCTTCGAGCCTGCACCGCCATTCAATATGATCATGGCTGATCATCCAACTCAGTATCCCGTACCTGCTTTCTCTCCATACCCCCTGATCCCTTTAGCCACAAGGGCCACATCTAACTCCCTCTTAAATATAGCCAATGAACTGGCCTCAACTACCTTCTGTGGCAGAGAATTCCAGAGATTCACCACTCTCTGTGTGAAAAATATTTTCCTCATCTCGGTCCTAAAAGATTTCCCCCTTATCCTTAATCTGTGACCCCTTGTTCTGGACTTCCCCAACATCAGGAACAATCTTCCTGCATCTAGCCTGTCTAACCCCGTAAGAATTTTGTATGTTTCTATAAGATCCCCCCTCAATCTTCTAAATTCTAGCAAGTACAATGACTATCCAGTCTTTCTTCATATGAAAGTCCTGACATCCCAGGAATCAGTCTGGTGAACCTTCTCTGTACTCCCTCTATGGAAAGAATGTCTTTCCTCAGATTAGGAGACCAAAACTGTACGCAATACAGTTGTGGTCTCACCAAGACCCTGTACAACTGCAGTAGAACCTCCCTGCTCCTATACTCAAATCCTTTTGCTATGAATGCTAACATACCATTTGCCTTCTTCACTGCCTGCTGCACCTGCATGCCTACTTTTAATGACTGGTGTACCATGACACCCAGGTCTCGTTGCATCTCCCCTTTTCCTAATCGGCCACCATTCAGATAATAGTCTACTTTCCTGTTTTTGCCGCCAAAGTGGATAACCTCACATTTATCCACATTATACTGCATCTGCCATGCATTTGCCCACTCACCCAGCCTATCCAAGTCACCTTGCAGCCTCCGAGCATCCTCCTCACAGCTAACACTGCCCCCCAGCTTCGTGTCATCCGCAAACTTGGAGATGTTGCATTCAATTCCCTCGTCCAAATCATTAATATATATCGTAAATAGCTGGGGTCCCAGCACCGAGCCTTGCGGTACCCCACTAGTCACTGCCTGCCATTGTGAAAAGGACCCGTTTACTCCTACTCTTTGCTTCCTGTCTGCCAGCCAGTTCTCTATCCACATCAATACTGAACCCCCAATACTGTGTGCTTTAAGTTTGTATACTAATTTCTTATGTGGGACCTTGTCGAAAGCCTTCTGAAAGTCCAGATATAACACATCCACTGGTTCTCCCTTATCCACTCTACTAGTTACATCCTCGAAAAATTCTATAAGATTCGTCAGACATGATTTACCTTTCGTAAATCCATGCTGACTTTGTCCAATGATTTCACCACTTTCCAAATGTGCTGCTATCCCATCTTTTATAACTGACTCTAGCAGTTTCCCCACTACCGATGTTAGACTAACTGGTCTGTAATTCCCCGTTTTCTCTATCCCTCCCTTTTTAAAAAGTGGGTTTACATTAGCTACCCTCCAATCCTCAGGAACTACTCCAGAATCTAAGGAGTTTTGAAAAATTATCACTAATGCATCCACTATTTCTGGGGCTACTTCCTTAAGTACTCTGGGATGCAGCCTGGGGATTTATCAGCCTTTAATCCATTCAATTTACCTAAGGGAGTGGGTGTTTAAGCTGTCAGGACATTTTATTATTTGCCAAAATATACATCTCAATAGCATAATGATAGAAAACTTACTTTTCCACACACCACTCGTAAGTCTGGAGATTTTTTTTATGATGAATTTAGCTTCAGAAGCGTTTTCTTTTTGCATGTAAAAACCCACTTCAGAACGATGGGCGATTTTAAAATTTTACAGCCAGATTTATCACTTCTGAAACTTTTTAGATACCAAAGGAATCAAGAAAAAACACAAATAATGCCTTACTGTTGATGAAATGCAGTGAGCAAAGGTGATAATTCCCAATATATTCAATCTCAATATCTGCATGAACAATATTCGCCCAGCACTTTAGCTGTTGTTGTCCCTTCAGCTGTCGCTTCTCTTTACCTTAATTTCTCTTCACTTTTGGAATTCTGAAGTAGGATAGATGTCTCTCATGGTTACACCGACTTCCACAATTATTTACAGCGCAAAAATTCACCATTTTGGCGTTTTTTAACAGGTAGGAAAGTACGCGTTTCGTGTATTAACAACATATACCGGAAGCCCCGATGTCCTCCAGATGGATTGAGCGGCTCCGTGCGTCAAGCCCTTTGACCTGGTGACCTTACGTGCAACCCCCCCTATACACACACACAGACTCTCAGACACACACTCTCACACACACTCACACACAGACTCACTTACACACACACACACACACAGACTTACACACACACAGACTCACTCACACACACACAGACACACACACAGACTCACTCACACACACACACACACAGACTCACACACACACAGACTCACTCACACACACAGACACACACACAGACTCACACACACACAGACTCACTCACACACACACAGCACACACACAGACTCACACACACTCACACACAGAGAGTCGCACACACAGACACACACACACACACACACACTCACACACACAGACTCACACAGACTCACACACACATACATACACACACACACACAGACTCACACACACACATACACACTCACACACACACACACTCACACACACACACACAGACTCACACACACAGACTCACACACACAGACTCACACACACAGACTCACACACACACACTGACACACTGACACATCCACACACACACACTCACACACACACAGACTCACACACACACACACAGACACACACACACACTCACACACTCACACACACACAGACACACACACACACAAACACACACATACAGACTCACACACAGACTCACACAGAGACTCACACACACACACAGACTCACACACACAGACTCACACACACACACGCAGGCTCACTCACACACTCACTCACTCACACACAGACTCACACTCACACACACAGACACACACTCACACACAACCAATACTAAAATGCCAAGTAACTTCAGAACTTGGTAAACATACAGTGTGTAAACCAAATGATTCAAACGTTTAAAGCCTCCTGTAGAGGCTGCTGCTGCTGAAGCAAAAACGTGCTTTAAATAACGTCCAACAAACACACTCACCATAGACAGAGCAGTAAGTTCTCTTGAATTATTCAACGGCATGTTCTGCACTCAGCGCCATCTTGACGTGGCCCTCTCGCTTCTTGCCACGAACCGGAAATGACGCACTCAGCGCGATCTTGCCGCTAACCGGAAATGACGTAATCAGTGCCATCTTGCCACTAAGCGGAAGTCACGGAATGAGCGCCAATTTTGCAATTAAACACAGTCCTGATCTAATAAAATGTTTATTCACGCTTTATCCATCCGAAAACTGTTGCAACCATTTTAAAACCAAGACAAACAATTTTGCAAACATTTTACAACCAATACATTTTCTGCAACCATTTTAAAAGCCAAGACAAACAATTTTGCAAACATTTTACAACCAATACATTTTTTGCAACCATTTTAAAAGCCAAGACAAACAATTTTGCAAACATTTTACAACCAATACATTTTCTGCAAACATTTTTTAGAAGCAAGACAAACAATTTTGCAAACATTTTACAACCAATACATTTTCTGCAACCATTTTAAAAGCCAAGACAAACAATTTTGCAAACATTTTACAACCGATACATTTTCTGAAAACATTTTTTTAGAAGCAAGACAAACAATTTTGCATACGTTTTACAATCACATCAAGGGGACTCACTGTTGAGTGGACATGCGTTCAGTGTTATTCACAACTCAGAGAGCCGTGACCCTCTCGCTTCCTCCATCTCGCAGACTGAGTGAGGCACAACATTTCTGGGTTTTATAGTCCCTCCCCCTGCCACCAGCGGGGGCAGCAGGGAGAGTGGCAACATTTAAAAAAACATTAATAACTTTCATTTTTCATCGATTGGGAAAAATCCTCTGGTCCAGCGCAGCGGAGGGGGACTCTGAGCGAGGTGGCCAAAAATCACGGCCGTAAGTGGCGGCGTTCTTTCAGAATTCTCGAAACAGAAAGTCAGAAAGTGGTCAAGATCTTAGTTTTAGTAATATAGATGAATGTACCTGCATGTTATACTGTTTAGTTTGGAGATACAGCCAGATAGTCCACTGAGTTCGCACTGACCAGCGATTTTTGTTTTCCTATTTGTCCATTTTTTTGTGCCTGTTTATTTGGCGGCCAATCAATCGCTGTCTCTAAGGGGGTTGCATCCAATCACCAACCAGCTTGCCTTAAAATTCCCATCCAATCAACAAATAGGTCTCCTCCCGTCCAATCAGCCGCTGTCTCCAAGGGCATTGTGTCCAATCACATAATGCAGTTTAATGGTAATTAGCTGCTACGGTAAAGGTTGGAAGGCAATGGAGGTACTGACAGTCAAACGGGAGCAGGAGAAATTCAGACAGTGTATAATCCATTGCAATTTAGTGTACAATTTCATAATATATACTAAATAACTGGGCTGACAGACCTTGGTTGGGAACCTGGGGCTCACCAAAATTGTTCCCAATTGGGCCCCGCACCCCCTAAGGCCGGCACTGCCTATTGGCAGATGTTCTGCAGTGGGAAGACAAGAAAAACATCAGAATCAAAAGCTCTTTATCCAAATGCACAAAATAGAAATAAATGGGTTTAATCTTGAAGCCATTACAAAAGGCTTAGTTATAACGTAATCTGATTATTCCAAGTTATTTAACATCTCAGAAAGAAAGACTGAAAGGTTCAGGAAGTAGAATCAGCTTCATCAAAGAAAATACAGAACGTACAGAATAGTGAAAAGCCTGGATAGAGTGGATGTTTCAATTAGTGGGAGAGTCTAGGGCTGGAGGTCATAGCCTCAGATTTAAAGGGTGTTCTTTTAGGAAGGAGATGAGGAGGAATGTCTTTAGTCAGAGGGTGGTGAATCTGTGGAGTTCTTGGCCACAGAAGGCTGTGGAGGCAGTCGGTGGATATATTTAAGGCAGAGATAGATAGATTTTTGATTAGTACGGGTGTCAGAGGTTATGGGGAGAAGGCAGGAGAATGGGGTTAGGACGGAGAGATAGATCAGCCATGATTGAATGGCGGAGTAGAATTCTACTTCTATCACATGACCTGATGAAAATGAATAAAAAGAAGGCCTCCAACAATAACCAAGCGGTTGGACTGGCTATTAAATAAGAAATAAGAAATTTGTAATGAAAGTAAAGCAACAATCATGAGGGAGTTTAATATTAATAGAATGAGCATATAACATTAGCAGCAGTCATGAAATATATTTGAGACATTTATCTGGAGCAATCTTCCATGATAAATCGGATGATATATTGCAACAGGATTAATGAGTCATCTTTGGACTTGCAGCCAGTAACTGGTGGCATGCCACAGGGGTTGGTTGTTTGGGCCTCAATTATCTACAATCGATACTAATAACTTGCTTGAAGGAGCCAATTATACTGTAGCTACATTTATTGATATAAAGACAGATTTAATAATATGGGAGGCAGGCATAAAGAGTCTACCAAAACATATAGTTAGGTGGAGAGAGGGTCTTCTCTTGTTGAGTTTGGACAAAGGGATTTTGATAGTTTTCTTCATTGCATTTTGGACATACTCTTTTATATCTCTCACTCAGTTATTGTCCCAATTAATGTTGAACCAACTGAAATCCCCAAGTATAACGCCCATGTTATTTTTGCACCTCCTCTAAATATTTCATTTTCTATCTACTTCATGCACATCCCCAACAACTGACCTTATTCTGTTCCTCAATTCAACCCACACAGGATCAATTGTTGAACTTTCTAGAATATCTGCTCCTAAGCGGTGATTTATTTCTTATCCATATATATCAATACATGGTCCTCAACTTTCAACTCACCAGCTTCCGCATCTAACAGATCATTCTGCGACATTTTCGACACCTCCAGTGTGATCCCACCACTAGTCACATCTTCCCATCCCCACCGCTTTTCGCCTTCCACAGAGACAGCTCCCTCTGCATTGCCTTGGTTTACTCATCCCTTCCCACTCACAACCATCGCATCCCCAGGTACATTACCCTGCAACCACAGGAGATGTAACACTTGTCCTTATATCTCCTCCCTTACTTGCATCCAGGGTCCCCAGCAATCATTCCAGGTGCACTCCTCTTATCTCATCGACTGCATCTAGTGTTCCCGGTGTGGTTTCCTGCACATCAGAGAGACCAAGTGTAAACTCAGTCACCATTTTGCTGAACAACAGCACTTGGTCCATCAAAGCCTACAGGATCACCCAGCGCTGCCCATTTTAACTCCTCTTCCCATTCCCATGCTGACCTTTCTGTCCTGGGTCTCTTCCATTGCCAGAGTGAGGTCACACACAAACTGGAGGAACAACACAACAGTATGAGCATTGAATTCTCTAATTTTAGTTGAAACCCTCCCCCTCTCTCTTCTTCCCCCCACCACTTTGAACCACCTGGACTTGCATTTATTTCTCCTCTCCCCTTCCTTTAGCTTCACAATTCACAACTCTTCAGTCCCTTTGTCTCACACGTTCATCTCTGGCCTTTGTCCACCATATGCCTCTCAAAACTCCTCTCACCTGTATCAACCTATTACTTGCCAGGCTCTGCCCTGCCCCTCCTCTCTTCCAGCTTTCTCCACCACACCCTCTACAATCGGTCTGAAGAAGGATCCCGACCTGAAATATCTCCTCCAGAGTTACTCCAGCATTTTGTGTCTTTTTTTGTAAACCAGCATCTGCAATTCCTCGTATCCCCATTGCAGCCACATATGCTTTAATTTTATCTTCTGTCTACCTCATATGAAAACATCGTTCCCTGGACTGTTCTTTTTACGCCATACTCCCACGCAACTTTCTGTGCCTGTTCTTCATTGCTTCTGTTTCCCTACTGACTTTCTGCAATTACAGTCAAGATTCCATCCCCTGTCATGCTTCTATGAACTCTATCCAATGGCACTAGCAAAACTCCAGTAAGATATCTACCCGATTGATCCAAATCTCCTAACCTGCTCCCAGCTCTATATCCCCATCCCATAACAGCTAACCTGATTTTTAATATCAGTGATTCAGATGGTTTAATAATAATTTATTTACTTACATCTGCATTTCTTTTATTACTTACTTAACTGTGTAAACAAAGCATTTTAAAACAAATGACTAACACTTGGAATTGAACCAGTGTTGTTTGCTCACTTCCTTTCCATGTAGATTTGCTTAAACATATCCAAAGCGTAACTGATGGAGGGGTTTCTTGGTGAATCACTCTTGCATCTGCTAACATGCTGGGTATGTGTATCTGCATAGTATCTAACACAGTAGTATTTGAATTTAAAAGTAAATCCATGAATTGTGCCTCAAGTACACAATGCACAATAGTGGCACCTGGTAATGCACCTACTGGTTTTCTACTTTTGAAACTTCTGCTTTTTAATATGCAGAGAGCCGTGATTAAAACCATTGTTACCACTCTTCAATAAATCCTCTCGCCATTTCATTAGAATATTGTTATGCACACTCATGCCAGTCGTACTCCATAGCAAAACTAAGGAAATGTTCACACTGTTTTCTGGATGAGGTGTTGTCCAGCTCAATCTGATGAAATTAGGTCTCTATTTTTGCACATGATCCCAAATTCAGGGGTATCATCAATAGCAACTTTTAGTGATTGATACCAATGAAAATATATACATTTATCCATGTTGGACTTCTTTTGCCAATTATTTGCCCATTCTCTATTTTTACTAATGCATTCCTGTACTTTGTTTCAATCTTCCTCAGAGTAGTCATGATCTTATTGAATGGTGGACCAGGCTCAAAGAGCTAAGTGGTCTGCTCAAACTAATTCCTGATTCACCAGTGCAGTGAGTGTTGAAGGGAAAAGTATAGATGGATTTAAGAGGAGTCATTAAAATGTTGCATTTTAATGCAAACCCCCTTGCATTTAAGTGACTTTGAGATCGTGGAGGCTGCAGACCGCAGAACATCTTGGCAGCAACAAGAACATCTTGCGCAGCACCTGTAACCACTGAGGGGCAAATCTGTTGAGTTCCCAAATGCACGTCCTGAGTTGAATCCAGCAAAGCTTGCACACTGCTTTTAGCTGCCGAGGTTATAAATTCTGCTCTGCTCCTCCCAAGCTCCACTGGTCTTGTTTCACACACTACTCAAGAACCTACCTCTTTCAGACACAAAGTGCTGGAGCAACTCAATGGGTCAGGCATCATCTCTGAAGAACATGGGTAGGTGACCTTTCTGGTCAGGATCTGAGGACAAGCCAGAGGACATAGGTTTAAGGTTTAAGGTGAAAGGGAAAAGATTTAATAGGAATCTGAGGGGTACATTTTTCACTCAAAGGGTGGTCAGTGTATTGAAAAAGCTGCCAGAGGAGAACTATCCCAACATGTAAGAAACAGACAGGTACATGGATAGGTCAGGTTTGGAGGAATATGGGCCAAATGCAGGCAAGTGGGCCTAGTGTAGCTGGGACATGTTGGCCGGTGTGGGCAAGTTGGGCCAAAGGGCCTGTTTCCACACTGTGTCACTCTATGACTCTAAGCCAAACTCAAGTACTATAGTAGACTGAAAGAAAGGGTACAGAGTGCAGAAGTTAGTTCTCAGCATTGTGGCACAAATGTTCCAAAGACAAAGGTAAATGCCCGCAATGGGGCAGAAGAGAATCAGACAGTACCCGAGCTTATGGATCAAGCCTTTACTCTTTGTCCAAATATCTCCTCCTGTGACCTTGTTTTGACTTTATTTTATAGGCTCCAAGAGACATCTGCAATCTTAAAGAAATTATAGAAATATATTTTACAATCTTACAAGGCCTTATGGCAGAGTAAGCAGTCACGTGCAGCCTTTAAAAATAATGAAGAATGTTCTTCATATATGTTATACAAATACAATTTTATTGCAACTCATTGAATCGTAATCAGAGTTCGTAGTGGCAATTATAGAAGTGATGACTCATGACAATGTTTATCTTCATTGTAAGTAAAAACTTTTTAATCAAACATAATTAGTTTAATATAATGAACAATCAGGCCCAACTAAATTAACAAATTATGTTAAAAGAATTGTCGCTGACTTACAGGCAAGAAAGACAATATTGTATAAAAGTAATATTTATTTTTAATAATTGCAGTAATTTTCAGAAGTCTGTAGGCATATGTGTTTGTATGGCATAAAGCAATTGAGAAAAGCAAACACTTTTTATAGATAGAGACAAAGTGCTGGAGTAACTCAGCGGGTCAGGCAGCAACTCTGGAGAAAAAGGATGATGACGTTTCGTGTCGGGACCCTTCTTCAGACTGAAATCCTTCTTAAGAAGCAGTCTGAAGAAGAGTCCCGACCCAATACATCACCCATCCCTTTTCCTCTGAGATCCTACCCGACCTGATGAGTTACTCCAACACTTTGTGTCTATCTTCGGTACATACCAGCATTTGCAGTTCCTTTCTAAACACTTTTTGTACTTCTTTGAAAAACATTTCGAATATGCCTTTAAAATCACTGTACACTTGTCTTTCCATATACATCCCTCAGTGAGCTGCAGCTCATTGCTCCAATCCAGAGCCATGATGTTGCTGACTTGTTGCAGCATGAGGTGATTCTCGGGCGTGGTATGGGTGGGCTGATGGCAGCCCCAGGAGGGTCTGAGAGGGGAATCAGAGACCCCAGAAGTAGGTACGAAGCAAGTCATAGATCTGAGGAGCAGCAGCGGTGGAGGAGCAGCTAGGGTGATTTGTCCTTTGTGGTAGAGAGAGGTCCAATGTTGTGGAATCTGCAATGTTGAAATTTAGGTCAAGTATTAATAAATCAGGTTTATAAATTTAAAACATGCTACGTGCAAGATATTTATTTTGCTTTAAAATTTGACCGCATTTTGAATCGTGATGTCAGGCAATACAGATTCTGAATTTGATCTTTGATAACATGTCAAATAGTAAATGTTTAAAAATTCAGTCGAACCCGAAACATCAACCATCCTTTTTCTCCAGAGGTGCTGCCTGACCCATTGAGTTACTCCAGCACCCTGTGTCTATCTAGATGTCCTAAACACTAGCACCTGCCGGGGGTAGAGTTGCCATGGGATTAGGCTGACAGCAAGCATCAGGTGCAGCTGAGAGGGATATCAGAGAGCCCAGGATCAGGTGCGACTGATCCAGGTGGAATGGGCCAGGATGGAATGAACAATGCAATGAGCCAAAATAGCTTTTTGCATTACAGCTTTTCTACCATTTTATGAAGCATTTTACAGAGAGAATATTCTCTATCATGCAGAGGAGAAATACACATCTAATCTGCTGAAGCCACACTTTGCACTGGGACAATAGAACATTTCAGTGCTCTGTCCTTGAATGCTGAGAAAGTCGAAATGTGCCAGGTTTATGTTGCAGCTACTGTTCTGAGAAAGTAATCAATTTTAAGGTCAATGTATTACTGCGATGGACAGAGATGTTATCCAAATGGATTACAATTGGTTTACAACCAAATCAGAGCTTTCACCAGCAGGTGGAGGACCTGTTGTTTGTTTAATGTGGCTGCCAGCTGGTGCGTTGGAGCAGTCACAGGACTTGTTATTCACCGTCAGGTTACCAGGTGCAGCCTGGTTGGTGTGTGTCGAGAGAGAAAGATATTTAACACTAACACCTGCTTATGTCAGTGATACATTTCTGGCAATAGATTATTATTTTCATTCTTTTTGAAGTCCTTTTCATTATATTTGGTACTTTATATATTAATTTAAAAGTTAACAGTATTGGGAATGTGCTTACCTTTTAACAGCCATTGATTACTGAAGTTCTTAATATTAAATAAACATAATTAGTAATGTATGTTATATGGTATTCAATTTTCAATATAGATACTTACAGGGCATTGCCAGATGGTAAAGCAATATTATACGACTGTGAATGGATCTTTGGGAGGTCTGGTCTGAGGGGAGGAGAGGAGTGAATGCAATCGATTTAGAAGGGAGTGATCAAATGGGAATGAGAATGGGTAAAGAGGACATCTTATGGAGAAATTCTGAGCTACTGTCTTTTTTTAAAAGTTGGAATAATGGGGATTTGCCTTCAGATATAAACTCCATAATGTTGTTGTTTATGCCTGCTGTGAGCAGAGGGATATTGACAACGTAACTAGCATGACTGCAAGGATGGAATAATGGAAACAATTTTCCTGCCTGAAGCCAAATCTCTTTCCAAGCAGACAGAAATTGCCTGGCAACGGATGCTGAGAAGGTAATGTCCTGATACACAACACCACTCTGCTGGCATTTATCCAGGCTCGGCACACGCTGTCGTTATTACAACCCATGAAGCAGTGTGAACAAGAGCAGCTACAATTGATTTCACATCATTATTTGGAGCAGATTTTGGCAGGATTTTGCTTTGCATCTAACTATACATCTGGTTAATGCAACCTCCTCCCGCGAAAGGGATGGTTGATTAAACTAGCATTGCAAATTCAACGGAAAATGCAACTGGTAAACAAAATGAAATGTCACTATTTAAATTGATGAGTTCAAGGTTTTGTAGGAAGTTCCTCCTGAAATATAATCAGAAAAACGATTTGGATTGTTAGCAGTTTTCCACATATTTATTTTTATTTACCCACGGACTGCAGAGCTGCTGGGAAGACCAACGTATGTTGCTCAGACCTGTTTGCCTCTGAAACACCACTGGTGATCTACTACCTGGAACACTGCATGTGGTGAAGGCAACCCCCCATAGGTTCCAGGATTTTCACGCAGCAGTGCTGAAAAAACAACGATGCATTTTCAGGAAGGTACGTGCCAAGAAGGGGAACCTAGAGGTAACGGTGCTTCTACGTGCCCGCTGCCCTTCCGAAGTGGTAGAGCTTGTCAAGATGGCGGATGTGCAGGAGTGGGCGCCGTTTGTATGGGCGCCTGCCTGCAGTCCGTCCTCTAACTTCCTGAGGAGGCTCAAGAAAGCTCACCTGTCCCCCCAGATCCTGACCAACTTTCCTGTACAGATCCTGTACAATCTAAAGCATCCTGACCACCTGCATCACGGTATGGTACAGCAGTTGCATGGTAGCTGACAGGAAGGCACTACAACGGGTGGTGAAAACTGCTCAGTACATCATCGGTGCCCCGCTCCCTGCAATGGATGCCCTCCACCGAAAACGGTGTCTGAGACGGGCCGGGAAGATCATCAAGGACCCCTCCCACCCTAACCATGGACTGTTTGCCCTCCTCCCATCAGGGAGGCGGTACAGAAGCCTCAGGTCTCGTACAAGTAGGATGAGGAACAGCTTCTTCAACAACACTATCACATTGCTAAACTCGGAGTCCCACCGATAGATTTCTCCAGTCTCTCCGTCCACATTGTTTGCTTAATCTGTATTTTTATTCTGTATATTATTCTTATTCTGTATTTTTATTTCTATATTGCAATATTGCTACGAGCAGACGCTAGACTGCATTTCGTTGTCCCCATACTTGTATCTGTGCAATGACAATAAAGTTGAATTGAATTGAATTGAATTGAATAACTCTTTTATTGTCTAAATTTTTTTTTTGGAATCTATTCTTTCTATGTGGGGGGTGGGGGGGGGGCAACTGTTTTAACCCCAGTCCTACCTGGTCGGAGATGCGGTTTTCCTCCAAATCGCATCACCGATCTGCCCATCCGAGCTCCCCATGCAGCCTTCCATCGGGCTGGAGCGGCGTTCCTGCCGGGGACCACAGCTTTGGCGGCACAGCGCTGGGACACCAACAAGGAGCGGGCGATGCCTTGCCGGGTCGCTGCTCCGAAGTGCTGTGACCGCAGACCACCAACATCGAGCAGCCGCAATCTGCTGTTTGTGGTCTGCGGTCTGCGGTTTGAGGGCATCCCGCTGGGTTTGCGGGCGGCGCTGGATCAAAAACACCGCAGAGTCGAAGCTCCAACTGGCACGGCCTGAAGTCCACGGGCGTCGCAGTCTCCGGGGAAGGAGCGGCCGCTCCAGACACTTCAAGGCCGCTGAGGACTTTTCCACCCGATGCCGGTGTTCCAGCTTCCCGGCGGGTGGGGCCTATAATCATCGGGCTGCCATTGCGGCGACTGGCTGCGGTGGCCTCAAACTGGCCCCGACCTCGGGTGGACTAGGAGGAGGAGGAGGACTGGACATTTTGGTGCCTTCCCTCACAGTGGAGAGTGTAGATTCTGCTGTGGGGGGATGTTCGTGTTGAATCTCTTATAGTGTGTTGTGTCATTTTTTTCTACCTCTTTTTATTATTTATATGGATAATTTTCTCTGTAAAGCACTTTGGCTTCTTTGATTGAAATTGATTGAAAAGTGCTATATAAATACATTTACTTGACTTTACTTTGTCAATGTGAAAGGTGCTGTAACGACAACAAGTCGCCGTGGTTTATCAAATAGATGGTACACACTGCAGCCACATTGTATGAAGTTTCTTGAGAGTTGTTGAAACCAGTGAAGAATATTTCACGAATAGAAACATAGAAACATAGAAACATAGAAAATAGGTGCAGGAGTAGGCCATTTGTCCCTTCGAGCCTGCACCGCCATTCAATATGATCATGGCTGATCATCCAACTCAGTATCCTGTACCTGCCTTCTCTCCATACCCCCTGATCCCTTTAGCCACAAGGGCCACATCTAACTCCCTCTTAAATATAGCCAATGAACTGGCCTCAACTACCTTCTGTGGCAGAGAATTCCACAGATTCACCACTCTCTGTGTAAAAAATGATTTTCTCATCTCGGTCCTAAAAGACTTCCCTCTTATCCTTAAACTGTGACCCCTAGTTCTGGACTTCCCCAACATCGGGAATAATCTTCCTGCATCTAGCCTGTCCAACCCCTTAAGAATTTTGTAAGTTTCTATAAGATCCCACCTCAATCTTCTAAATTCTAGCGTGTACAAGCCGAGTCTATCCAGTCTTTCTTCAAATGAAAGTCCTGCCAACTCAGGAATCAGTCTGGTGAACCTTCTCTGTACTCCCACTATGGAAAGAATGTCTTTCCTCAGATTAGGAGACCAAAACTGTATTCAATACTCCACGTGTGGTCTCACCAAGACCCTGTACAACTGCAGTAGAACCTCCCTGCTCTTATACTCAAATCCTTTTGCTATGAATGCTAACATACCATTTGCTTTCTTCATTGCCTGCTGCACCTGCATGCCTACTTTCAATGACTGTTGTACCATGACACCCAGGTCTCATTGCATCTCCCCTTTTTCTAATCGGCCACCATTCAGATAATAGTCTACTTTCCTGTTTTTGCCACCAAAGTGGATAACCTCACATTTATCCACATTATACTGCATCTGCCATGCATTTGCCCACTCATCCAACCTATCCAAGTCACCTTGCAGCCTCCTAGCATCCTCCTCACAGCTAGCACTGCCCCCCAGCTTCGTGTCATCTGCAAACTTGGAGATGTTGCATTCAATTCCCTCATCCAGTTCATTAATATATATTGTAAATAGCTGGGGTCCCAGCACTGAGCCTTGCGGTACCCCACTAGTCACTGCCTGCCATTCTGAAAAGGACCCGTTTACTCCTACTCTTTGCTTCCTGTCTGCCAGCCAGTTCTCTATCCACATCAATACTGAACCCCCAATACCGTGTGCTTTAAGTTTGTATACTAATCTCTTATGTGGGACCTTGTCGAAAGCCTTCTGAAAGTCCAGATATAACACATCCACTGGTTCTCCCTTATCTACTCTACTAGTTACATCCTCGAAAAATTCTATAAGATTCGTCAGACATGATTTACCTTTCATAAATCCATGCTGACTTTGTCCAATGAATTCACCACTTTCCAAATGTGCTGCTATCCCATCTTTAATAACTGACTCTCCCTCCCTTTTTAAAAAGTGGGGTTACATTAGCTACCCTCCAGTCCTCAGGAACTACACCAGAATCTAAAGAGTTTTGAAAAAATTTCACTATTTCTGCGGCTACTTCCTTAAGTACTCTGGGATGCAACTTATCTGGCCCTGGGGATTTATCGGCCTTTAATCCATTCAATTTACCTAACACCACTTCCCGGCTAACCTGGATTTCACTCAGTTCCTCCATCTCATTTAACCCCGGTCCCTTGCTATTTCCGGCAGATTATTTATGTCTTCCTTAGTGAAGACAGAACCAAAGTAGTTATTCAATTGGTCTGCCATGTCCTTGTTCTCCATGATCAATTCGCCTGTTTCTGACTGCAAGGGACCTACATTTGTTTTAACTAATCTTTTCCTCTTCACATATCTATAAAAACTTTTGCAGTCAGTTTTTATGTTCCCTGCCAGTTTTCTTTCATAATCTATTTTCCCTTTCCTAATTAAGCCTTTTGTCCTCCTCTGCTGGACTCTGAATTTATCCCAGTCCTATGGTAGGCTGCTTTTTCTGGCTAATTTGTACGCTTCATCTTTTGTTTTGATACTATCCCTGATTTCCCTTGTTATCCACAGATGCACTACCTTCCCCGATTTATTCTTTTGCCAAACTGGGATGAACAATTGTTGTAGTTCATCCATGCAGTTTTTAAATGCCTTCCATTGCATATCCACCGTCAACCCTTTAAGAATCATTTGCCAGTCTATCTTGGCCAATTCACGTCTCATACCCTCAAAGTCACCTTTCATTAAGTTCAGGACCCTTGTTTCTGAATTAACAATGTCACTCTCCATCCTAATGAAGAACTCAACCATATTATGGTCACTCTTGCCCAAGGGGCCACGCACAACAAGACTGCTAACTAACCCTTCCTCATTACTCAATACCCAGTCTAGAATAGCCTGCTCTCTCGTTGGTTCCTCTACATGTTGGTTTAGAAAACTATCCCACATACATTCTAAGAAATCCTCTTCCTCAGCACCCCTGCCAATTTGATTTACCCAAACTATATGTAGATTGAAGTCACCCATTATAATTGTTTTACCTTTGTTGCACGCATTTCTAATTTCCTATTTGATGCCATCCCCAACTCCACTACTACTGTTAGGTGACCTGTACACAACTCCCACTAGCGTTTTCTGCCCCTTAGTGTTTTGCAGCTCTACCCATATCGATTCCACATCCTCCAAGCTAATATCCTTCCTTTCTATTGCGTTAATCTCCTCTCTAACCAGCAACACTACCCCACCTCCTTTTCCTTTCTGTCTATCCCTCCTGAATATTGAATATCCCTGGATGTTCAGCTCCCAGCCTTGGTCACCCTGGAGCCATGTCTCCGTGATCCCAACTATATCATATTCATTAATAACTATCTGCACATTCAACTCATCCACCTTATTACGAATGCTCCTTGCATTAAGATACAAAGCCTTCAGGCTTGTTTTTACAACACTCTTACACCCCTTATACAATTATGTTGAAAGGTGGCCCTTTTAGATTTTTGCCCTGGATTTGTCTGCCTGCCACTTTTACTTTTCACCTTGCTACCTTTTGCTTCTACCCTCATTTTACACCCCCTGCCTCTCTGCTCTTGCACCCATTCCCCTGCCACATTAGTTTAAATCCTCCCCGACAGCACTAGCAAACACTCCCCCAAGGACATTGGTTCCATTCCAGCCCAGGTGCAGACCGTCCTGTTTGTACTGGTCCCACCTCCCCCAGAACTGGTTCCAATGCCCTAGAAATTTGAATCCCTCCCCCTTGCACCATTTTTCAAGCCACGTATTCATCTGCAATATCCTCCTATTTCTACTCTGACTAGCCCGTGTCACTGGTAGTAATCCAGAGATTATTACCTTTGAGGTCCTACTTTTAAGTTTATCTCCTAGCTCCCAAAATTCACCTTGTAGGACCTCATCCCTTTTTTTACCTATATCGTTGGTGCCAATGTGCACCACGACAACTGCCTGTTCACCCTCCCTCTCCAGAATGTCCTGCAGCCGTTCAGTGACATCCCTGACCCTTGCACCAGGGAGGCAACATACCATCCTGGAGTCTCGTTTGCGGCCGCAGAAACGCCTATCTATTCCCCTTACAATGGAATCCCCTATTACTATTGCCCTTCCACTCTTTTTTCTCCCCTCCTGTGCTGCAGAGCCACCCATGGTTCTGGATTGTGCTTAAGTATGGCAATATTTTACTGAACAGTAAGCAATAAAAGTATTTCACTGCACGTCTGCCCACATAATAATAAAGAACCATTGACTTGCTCCTTGCAGAAGGTAGAAAGGCTTTGGGGATTCAGCGGATAAGTCATTCATCAGAAGAAATGCTTCTGTTGTCTAGTTGACTGCTGCAGTTATGGAGTCATAGAATCACACAGCACAGTAACGGGCACTTTGGCCCTCAATGCCCTTCCAACCATCAACTAGCTGTCTATAGGGAGGTTTCACGGCAGTCGGGTCACGACCCATGACCCGTACTGTTGCTACGCTACGCCAACTGGAGTACACGCGATGAACTGCAGGTAAGCACTTACCATTGTTTCCAGCGTAGCGGGCCCGTAAAAACCCGCCAATTTTTGCGCTGTAAATAATTATAGAAATCGGGATAAGCGTGAGAGACATTTAGCCTACTTCAGAATTCCAAAAGTGAGGAGAAATGACGGTAGATTCAAGCGAGAGCTGAAGGGACAACAACAGCCAAAGTGCTTGGCGAACATTGGCCGTTTGCTCACTGCATTTCATCAACTAAGGCATTATTTGTGTTTTTTCTTGATTCCTTTGGCATCTAAAAAGTTTCAGAAGTGTTATATCTGGCTGTAAAATGTTTAAATCACCCCTGGTTCTCAAGTGGGTTTTTACATACAAAATAAAAATGCCTGAAGCAAACTTTTACAGCCAGATTTATCACTTCTGAGACTTTTTAGATACCAAAGGAATCAAGAAAAAACACAAATAATGCCTTACTTTTGATGAAATGCAGTGAGCAAACGCGATAATTCCCAATATTTTCAATTCTGATATCTGCACGGCCAATGTTCGCCAAGCACTTTAGCTGCTGTTGTCCCTTCAGCTCTCGCTTCTCTTTACCTTCATTTTGCTTCACTTTTGGAATTCTAAAGTTGGGTACATGTCTCTCACACTTACCCCGACTTCCACAATTTTTTACAGCGAAAAAAGTCAACATTTTGGCGGTTTTTAACAGGTAGGAAAGTACGTGTTTCTTGCATTAATAACATATACCGGAAGTGACGGATGTCCTCCAGATGGATTGAGCAGCTCCGTGCGTCAAGCCCTATGACCTTACGTGCAACCCCCCTATACTAACCCATGTTCCGGCACGATCTGCAGCCTTCAATGCTTTGGTGATTTGAGATTTTGTCAAAATATTCAAATGTTGTGGGAGTACCTGCTTCCACCACCTATTCAAGCAGTGCAGTCCAGATTCCAACCACTCACTGGTTAAAACAATCCTTTCTTGCATTCCCTCTAAACCTCTTATCCTTAACATACACCTATCCCCTCTAGTTTTAGTCACTTCTGCTCTGGGGGAAAGTTTCCTATTGTTTACCCTATCTATTCCTCTCATAGTTGTAAATACCTTTATCAGGTCTCCCCTGAGCTTCCTCTACACCAGTGGTTCTTAACCTTTTTGGCCCCACGGCCCCATCAGACATTTTTGGTCAGTACCGTGACCACGGAAACAAAAATTGAAAAAGAAAACAGCACGATTTATTGAAACATGTCTGCCAATACTCAGTCAATGGGATGACTGAAATTGCTTTGCAGCCATCAGGCGATCAAAACGAGGACGAATGCTCGACATGCAGCACCTCATGTCAGTTGAACACAAGCCTATTGTGTGCCTTCGTTTTCAGAGTTACCATGGTGGAGAATCCAGCCTCACAGCGATGGGTTGAGGGGGACTGGACCAATAGGGTCAGGGCCCTTTTCGAAAGAACAGGACAGTCAATAGACAATAGACAATAGGTGCAGGAGTAGGCCATTCGGTCCTTCGAGTCAGCACCGCCATTCAATGTGATCATGGCTGATCATCCCCAATCAGTACCCCGTTCCTGCCTTCTCCCCATATCCCCTGACCGCTATTTTTAAGAGCCCTATCGGGCTCTCTCTTGAAAGTATCCAGAGAACCTGCCTCCACCGCCCTCTGAGGCAGAGAATTCCACAGACTCACCACTCCCTGTGAGAAAAAGTGTTTCCTTGTCTCGGTTCTAAATGGCTTACTCCTTACTCTTAAACTGTGGCCCCTGGTTCTGGACTCCCCCAACACCGGGAACATGTTTCCTGCCTCTAGCGTGTCCAAACCCTTAACAATCTTATATGTTTCAATGAGATACCCTCTCATCCTTCTAAACTCCAGAGTGTACAAGCCCAGCTGCTCCATTCTCTCAGCATATGACAGTCCCTCCATCCCAGGAATTAACCTTGTAAACCTACGCTGCAGTCCCTCAATAGCAAGAATGTCCTTCCTCAAATTAGGGGACCAAAACTGCACACAATACTCCAGGTGTGGTCTCACTAGGGCTCTGTACAACTACAGAAGGACCTCTTTGCTCCTATATTCGATTCCTCTTGATATAAAGGCCAACATGCCATTCGCTTTCTTCACTGCCTGCTGTACCTGCATGCTTACTTTCATAGACTGATGCACAAGGACCCCCAGATCCCGTTGTACTTCCCCTTTTCCCAACTTGACGCCATTTAGATAGTAATCTGCCTTCCTGTTTTTACTACCAAAGTGAATAACCTCACATTTATCTGCATTAAACTTCATCTGCCATGCATCTGCCCTCTCCCCCAACCTGTCCAAGTCACCCTGCATTCTCATAGCATCCTCCTCACAGTTCACACTGCCACCCAGCTTTGTGTCATCTGCAAATTTGCTAATGTTACTTTGAATCCCTTCATCCAAATCATTGATGTATATCGTAAATAGCTGCGGTCCCAGCACCGAGCCTTGCGGTACCCCACTAGTCACTGCCTGCCATTCTGAAAGGGACCCATTAATCCCTACTCTTTGTTTCCTGTCTGCCAACCACTTATCTATCCATGTCACCCCAATACCATGTGCCCTAATTTTGCCCACTAATCTCCTATGTGGGACCTTATCAAATGCTTAACAGTCCTTTACTTTCAGTCAAAGCGTGGCGAGGTCTTGATTCATGAAGTCACTCTTGAGCTGCGCATCTTCACGAATTCGGTAAAATTCAACCTTCGCAGCCACGTCAGTATCGCTGATGGCACCGTCTTCAACGGAAAAGGGTTGGGCAATCCACTCATCACGAGAGCGGTCGTCCAGTCCGGGGAAGTAACGTTCAATGGCTTCATGCTTTTGGACTTTCAGAAGGCTTTCGACAAGGTCCCACATAAGAGATTAGTATACAAACTTAAAGCACACGGTATTGGGTGTTCAGTGTTGATGTGGATAGAGAACTGGCTGGCAGACAGGAAGCAAAGAGAAGGAGTAAACGGGTCCTTGTCAGAATGGCAGGCAGTGACTAGTGGGGTACCGCAAGGCTCAGTGCTGGGACCCCAGCTATTTACAATATATATTAATGATTTGGACGAGGGAATTGAATGCAACATATCCAAGTTTGCGGATGACACGAAGCTGGGGGGCAGTGTTAGCTGTGAGGAGGATGCTAGGAGGCTGCAAGATGACTTGGATAGGCTGGGTGAGTGGGCAAATTCATGGCAAATGCAGTATAATGTGGATAAATGTGAGGTTATCCACTTTGGTGGCAAAAACAGGAAAGTAGACTATTACCTGAATGGTGGCAGATTAGGAAAAGGGGAGGTGCAACGAGACCTGGGTGTCATGGTACACCAGTCATTGAAAGTAAACATGCAGGTGCAGCAGGTAGTGAAGAAAGTGAATTGTATGTTAGCATTCATAGCAAAAGGATTTGAGTATAGGAGCAGGGAGGTTCTACTGCAGTTGTACAGGGTCTTGGTGAGACCACACCTGGAGTATTGCGTACAGTTTTGGTCTCCTAATCTGAGGAAGGACATTCTTGCCATAGAGGGAGTACAGAGAAGGTTCACCAGACTGATTCCTGGGATGTCAGGACTTTCATATGAAGAAAGACTGGATAGACTTGGCTTGTACTCGCTAGAATTTAGAAGATTGAGGGGGGATCTTATAGAAACTTACAAAATTCTTAAGGGGTTGGACAGGCTAGATGCAGGAAGATTGTTCCCGATGTTGGGGAAGTCCAGCACAAGGGGTCACAGTTTAAGGATAAAGGGGAAATCTTTTAGGACTGAGATGAGAAAAACATTTTTTACACAGAGAGTGGTGAATCTGTGGAATTCTCTGCCACAGAATGTAGTTGAGGCCAGTTCATTGGCTATATTTAAGAGGGAGTTAGCTGTGGCCCTTGTGGCTAAAGGGATCAGGGGGTATGGAGAGAAAGCAGGTACGGGATACTGATTTGGATGATCAGCCATGATCATATTGAATGGCGGTGCAGGCTCGAAGGGCCGAATGGCCTACTCCTGCACCTATTTTCTATGTTTCTATGTTTCTATGTTTCACTAATTGCCAGAAGGTGAGTTAGAATCTCCTCGTGGTAGTGGCATCCAGCATCTGCCGTAGCATCCAGGAGAGTCGTCATCTCAGGGAAGACAGTCATGTCATCATCCTGGACTCTTCTCTGGTAAAGGTGAATCTTCCTTCTGAATGCTGCCACTTTATTACGAGCCGTGTGTAGCATTGGGAGGTTTCCTTGAAGTGACTGGTTCCTCGGCAAAGAAGTTAGCCAAGTAAGCAACCTTCATCACGAACTGTTCATGTTGCATCTTTTCATGAAACTGATTCTCCTTCAAGAACAGCGCTATTTCCTCTCAAGTTGAATCACACGATTGAGAACTTTACCATGCGAAAGCCAGCGCACCTCTGTGTGGAATATCAGAACAGTGAAATCGGCGCACATTTCTTCACACTCGCTTTGAAGATTCTTGAGTTCGTTGCGCTCCCTCGGATGTTGTTCACAATCTTCACCACATCTGAAATAACTTCTCGAAGACCAGGAGGGAGAGCCTTCATTGCTAAAGCATGATGATGTATCATGCATTGGGTGACGGAGACATGGGGAGCGACATCCTTCACGAAGGCTTTGAGGCCGGATCTGCAACCGACCATGAAAGGTGCCCCATCTGTACACACCCCGACAAGTCGTTCCCAGCCAAGCTCATGTTTGATGAGGAAGGCTTCCAGCATTCTGAACATATCTCCCCGAGTGGTAGTGGCCAAAGGCTCCGAGAACAGGTACTCATCCTTCATGGCTTCTCCGTCGAGGTAACAAACATAGAGTAGCAGTTGGGAACATGAGGCAACAGCTGTTGACTCGTCCAGTTGCAGTAAATACACTGGACTGCTCTTCACAGCGCTCACTACTTGCAGCAGAATATCATTACTCATATCCGAGATTCGACTTTTGACTGTGTCATCCTAAAGGGAAATCTGCCTTAACTTGTTTGACTGAGGGGCTGGTGCAGGGAGCAAGGATTTAGATTTATAGACGACTGGGATCTCTTCTGGGGTAGGGGTGACCTGTACCAAAGGGACGGGTTACACCTTAACTGGAGGGGGACCGACATTCTGGCAGGCAGGTTTACTAGGGCAACACGTGTGGGTTTAAACTAAATAGTGGGGGGAGGGATTGATAAATTCGGAGTATAAAGATGGAGTTGATGGGGAAGTGAGTACAGGAACAGTTACAAAAAACTCTCGAATTAATGGGAAGGAAAGTTTGAGAAGGGATAAGAGAGTAAGGTCAGGGCCAATTGTGAGCGGTGAGAGAGGAGAGGTGAATACCGAGGTCAAAGTGTTGTATATGAATGCGCGAAGTATAAGAAATAAAGTGGGTGAGCTTGAGGCTCAGTTGGAAATTGGCAAGTTTGATGTTGTGGGAATTATAGACATGGCTGCATGAGGGCCAGCGCTGGGAACTGAATATTCATGGGTATACCTCCTATCGAAAAGACAGACAGGTGGGCAGAGGGGGTGGGGTAGCTCGGTTGGTGAAGAATGAAATTCAGTCCCTTGCAAGGGATGACATTGAAACAGGAGATGTGGAGTCAGTATGGATAGAACTAAGGAATTGTAAGGGTAAAAAGACCCTAATGGGACTTATCTACAGGCCCCCAAACAGTAGCCTGGATATAGGGTGCAAGTTGAATCAGGAGTCAAAATTGGCATGTAGCAAAGGTAATGCTATGGTTGTTATGGGAGATTTCAACATGCAGGTAGACTAGGAAAATCAGGTTGGTACTGGACCCCAAGAAAGGGAGTTTGTGGAGTGCCTCCGTGATGGAATCTTAGAGCAGCTTGTATTGGAGCCTACCAGGGAGAAGGCAATTCAGGATTTAGTGTTATGTAATGAACCGGATTTGCTAAAGGAACTTGAGGTTAAGGAGCCATTAGGAGATAGTGACCATAATATGGTCAAGTTTAATCTACAATTGGAGAGGGAGAAGGGTAAATCGGAGGTGTCGGTGTTACAGTTGAATAAAGGGGACTATGGAGCCATGAGGGAGGAGCTGGCCAAAGTTGACTGGAAAAATACCCTAGCAGGGATGACAGTGGAACAACAATGGCAGGTATTTCTGGAAATAATACAGAAGGTGCAGGATCAGTTCATTCCAAAGAGGAAGAAAGATTCCAAGGGGAGTAAGGGGCTACCGTGGCTGACAAGGGACGTCAGGGACAGTATAAAAATAAAAGAGAAGAAGTACAACATACCAAAAATGAGCGGGAAGCAAGAGGATTGGGTAATGTTTAAAGAGCAACAGAAGAGAACTAAAAAGGCAATACGGGGAGAAAAGATGAGGTACAAAAGTAAGCTAGCCAAGAATATAAAGGAGCTTCTTTAGGTATGTGAAGAGGAAAAAATTAGTTAAGACCAAAGTTGGACCTTTGAAGACTGAAAAAGGTGAATTTATTATGGGGAACAAGGAAATGGCAGATGTTGAACAGGTACTTTGGATCCGTCTTCACTAAGGAGGACACAAACAATTTTCCTGATATAGTAGTGGCCAGAGGATCTGGGGTGACGGAGGAACTGAAGGAAATGAAGGAAATCCACATTAAGGCAGGAAATGGTGTTGGGTAGACTGATGGGACTGAAGGCTGATAAATCCCCAGGGCCTGATGGTCTGCATCCCAGAGTACTTAAGGAAGTGGCTCTAGAAATTGTGGATGCATTGGTGATCATTTTCCAATGTTCTATAGATTCAGGATCAGTTCCTGTGGATTGGAGGGTAGCTAATGTTATCCCACTTTTTAAGAAAGGCGGGAGAGAGAAAACTGGGAATTATAGACCAGTTAGCCTGACATCGGTGGTGGGGAAGATGCTGGAGTCAATTATAAAAGATGAAATAGCGGCACATTTGAATAGCAGTAACAGGATCGGTCCGGGTCAGCATGGATTTATGAAGGGGAAATGATGCTTGACTAATCATCTGGAATTTTTTGATGATGTAACTAGGAAAATGGACATGGGAGAGCCAGTGGATGTAGTGTACCTGGACTTTCAGAAAGCATTTAATAAGGTCCCACATAGGAGATTAGTGGGCAAAATTAGGGCACAGGATAGAGTGCTGATATGGATAGAAAATTGGTTGGCAGACAGGAAACAAAGAGTAGGGATTAACAGCTCCCTTTCAGAATGGCAGGCAGTGACTAGTGTGGTGCCACAAGGCTCGGTGCTGGGACCGCAGCTATTTACAATATACATCAATGATTTAGATGAAGGGATTCAAAGTAACATTAGCAAATTTGCAGATGACACAAAGCTGGTTGGCAGTGTGAACTGTGAGGAGGATGCTATGAGAATGCAGGGTGACTTGGACAGGTTGGGTGAGTGGGCAGATGCATGGCAGATGCAGTTTAATGTGGATAAATGTGAGGTTATCCACTTTGGTAGCAAAAACAGGAAGGCAGATTAGTATCTAAATGGTGTCAAGTTGGGAAAAGGGGAAGTACAACGGGATCTGGGGGTCCTTGTTCATCAGTCAATGAAAGTAAGCATGCAGGTACAGCAGGCAGTGAAGAAAGCGAATGGCATGTTGGCCTTTATAACAAGAGGAGTTGAGTATAGGAGCAAAGAGGTCCTTCCGCAGTTGCAGAGGGCCCTAGTGAGACCACACCTGGAGTATTGTGTGCAGTATTGGTCCCTAATTTGAGGAAGGACATTCTTACTATTGATGGTGTGTAGGTTTACAAGGTTAATTCCCGGGATGGCGGGACTGTCATATGCTGCGAGAATGGAACGGCTGGGCTTGTACACTCTGGAGTTTAGAAGGATGAGAGGGAATCTTATTGAAACATATAAGATTATTAAGGGGTTGGACACGCTAGAGGCAGGAAACATGTTCCCGATGTTGGGGGAGTCCAGAACCAGGGGCCACAGTTTAAGAATAAGGGGTAAGCCATTTAGAACGGAGACTAGGAAACACTTTTTCCTCACGGAGAGTTGTGAGTCTGTGGAATTCTCCGCCTCAGAGGGCGGTGGAGGCCGGTTCTCGGGATACTTTCAAGAGAGAGCTGGATAGGGCTCTTAAAGATAGCGGAGTCAGTGGATATGGGGAGAAGGCAGGAACGGGGTACTGATTGGGGATGATCTGTCATGATCACATTGAATGGCGGTGCTGGCTCGAAGGGCCGAATGACAACTTCGCTGCTTCAAGAAGGCATGGCTTGAGAAGCTCCTCACCGATGGTGTGAGGTTTCTTAGTCTGTGCGATTCGATAAGCAATCCGGTGTGAAGCCTCCAGCGCTGCTTCATTTTGACGAGGGCAGTGACCCATCAAATCCATGCGGGAACCCTTGAGTGCAGTTTCTTTTCGTTTGAAATAGTCAACGCCCTTTCCCGCCAGGTCGCTGTGACAAGACTCCAAATGGATCTTCAGTTTGCTGGGCTTCATGCTCTCGTGGCTCAAAACCTTGGCACAGATAACACATTGCGGCTTGACCACGGATGTTTTAACAATGCTTGTGAAAACCAAACCTGAGAAATGCTTCAGTAAACATGCGCCTCTTGGCAGACATGGTTCACAACACACAGTTCGTGTGCGTATACGAACGCGCATACGTGAACAAATTACTGTGTGTGGTATGTACCTTTGTTAGGTTCCTAAACATGGGCTCAACAAATTGATATGTTATTTATGACCACTTCATGAACCCCGGAAAAATCCCAAACGACCCCCAGGGGGGCCACGACCCCCAGGTTAAGAACCGCTGCTCTACACAAAGGAAAACAAACCAGGCCTAACTAGTATCTCCTCAACACTGAAACATTCCATCCTGGTGAAACTTCTTCCATCGTGTGGCTACCACAAATGCACACAGCACGCTAGATTTGGCCTAACCAATGTTTTACAAAGTTGTTCCATAGCTTCCACTGTTATGCTCTTTACCTTGGCTAATGAAGATAGATATCTTGTGTGCCCTCTTCACTTACCTTATGTTTTTGGCAAGGTTGACTATGTCTTTTCCACATGCTATCTCGCATGCTGGCTGAAAACTTTAAACTTCAAATTCTTAGGAATCAATATCACCAACAACTTCTCCTGGACCACCCATATTGAAGCAACGACCAAGAAAGCACACCAACGCCTCTACTTCCTTAGAAGGCTTAGGAAGTTTGGCATGTCCCCTACAACTCTCACCAACTTCTACAGATGCACCATAGAGAGCATTTTATCAGGATGCATCACAGCTTGGTTTGGGAACAGCTCCATCCAAGACAGCAAGAAATTGCAGCGAATTCTGGACACAGCCCAGGCCATCACACAAACCGACCTCCCTTCTATTGACTCCATTTACACCTCATGCTGCCTCGGCAAAGCCAGCAGCATAATCAAGGACATGTCGTACCCTGGCCACTCCCTCTTCTCCCCACTCCCATCAGACAAGAGGTTTAAAAAAAACGTGTGAAAACACAGACCACCAGATTTGGGGACAGTTTCTTCCCAGCGGTTTACAGGCACCTGAATCATCCTACCACAACCAGAGACCAGCGCTGAACTACTATCTACCTCTTTGATGTCCCTTGGACTATCCTTGATCAGACTTTCCTGACTTTACCTTGCACTAAACATTATTCCCATATCATGTATCTATAAAGTGTAAATGACAATAGACAATAGGTGCCGGAGTAGGCCATTCGGCCCTTCGAGCCAGCACTGCCATTCAATGTGATCATGGCTGATCATCCACAATCAGTACCCTGTTCCTGCATTCTCCCCATATTCCCTGACTACGCTATCTTTAAGAGCCCTATCAAGCTCTCTCTTTAAAGTATCCAGAGAACCGGCCTCCACCACCCTCTGAGGCAGAGAATTCCACAGACTCACAACTCTGTGTGAAAAAGTGTTTGCTCATCTCCGTTCTAAATGCCTAACCCCTTATTCTTAAACTGTGGCCCCTGGTTCTTGATTGCCCAAACATCGGGAACATGTTTCCTGCCTCTAGCGTGTCCAAATCCTTAATAATCTTATATGTTTCAATAAGATAACCTCTCATCCTTCTAAACTCCAGAGTATACAAGCCCAGCAACTCCATTCTCTCAGCATATGACAGTCCTGCCATCCCGAATATTAACCTTGTGAACCTACGCTGCACTCCCTCAATAGCAAGAATGTCCTTCCTCAAATTAGGGGACCAAAACTGCACACAATACTCCAGGTGTGGTCTCACTAGGGCACTGTACAACTACAGAAGGACCTCTTTGCTCTTATACTCAACTTCTCTTGTTATGAAGGCCAACATGTCATTTGCTTTCTTCACTGCCTGCTGTACCTGCATGCTTATTTTCATTGACTGATTAACAAGGACCACCAGATCCCGTTGTACTTCCCCTTTTCCCAACATGACACCATTTAGATAATAATCTGCCTTCCTGTTTTTGCTACTGAAGTGGATAACCTCACATTTATCCACATTAAACTGCATCTGCCATGCATCTGCCCACTCACCCAACCTGTCCAAGTCACCCTGCATTCTCATAGCATGGATCAATTGTAATCATGTATAGTCTTTCTGCCGACTGGTTAGCACGCAACAAAAGCTTTTCACTGTACCTCGGTATACGTGACAATAACTAAATTGAAACTGAACAGTTCTCACAACGAGTTTGGAATTTGTTGGTGAGGGATTCAGTGATGATAATGCTCTTGAATGTAAGGGAGAGAGAGTTTGACTCTGTTTTGTTAGCGACTTTGACTTTGACTTCCCAGTAACATGAATGCACAATTATTATTTGCTACCTACCAGACCAAGGCTGAACGTTGTTCAGGTCCTGTTGCATGCTTGCTTGTCTTAATTGTCTTAGAACAAATGATCTAATTTCAAAGTAAATGTTTTTTTAATCAAAAGTTATTTCAGAAATGTGGTACTTTAACCAAATAAAAAATATCAAGATTTGCAATTCCAGACCAAATGGAAAGCATATGACGATTAGTTTATCTTTCTCCTGTCATTTGGTTCCTTATCATTCATGAAAAATCTTTAACTCAGATTAACATTCTCCCTGGTCCTGATCACCAATCCAAAAAAATACAGAGAAATGATTGGCTAAAGCTAATTTAACTGATAACTACAGCAGTTTTAATATTGTTGGCAAATTCTTGCATGTGGCTACTTTATCTACAATACTGGTATTTTTGACACTGATTTCAGGAATTGGCTTTGTGGTTTCTTAAGCCACAGTCTAGTTAGACTGTTTTTAACTCAAGACATCATCTTGGCAAAGGAATTTATGTGCACACTAATCAGACACCCTGAGGATTACTAAGACTCTGATTCTCAATTAAATTTCCTCTAAAACTGATTAAGAGGCGGCACTTCATTTTGCTGTCTGGCATTGAAATGAACCACCTTTCCCAGCAGTGACAAGCTGAACTTGAAGGAGATAACTATCAGTGTGAGGTGTTCTTCCCCACCCAGTCTGTGCGGGTGGGGAAGAACACCTCCTCTGTCATCAAACTGAGCACCGGCTCCCCTCAGGGCTGTGTCCCTGAGTCCGCTGCTCTTTACATTGATGACACATGACTGTGTCGCCAGGTCCACCACTAACCATATCATCAAATACGCGGATGACACAACAGTAGTGGGCCTCATCCGCAATAACGACGACCAGGCATATAGAGAGGAGGTGGAACAGCTGGTGAGCTGGTGCAGCAGGAACAACCTTCTCCTAAATGGCAACAAAACCAAGGAGATTGTAGTCGATTTCAGAAGGAAAATTCAGCCCAGTCACACTCCACTTTGCATCAACAACTCAGCAGTGGAGCAGGTGAAAAGCATCAAGTTCCTGGGGGTGCATATAACGGACACCTTAAACTGGTCCACAAACATTACATCTCTGGCAAAACGGGCACATCAGCGGTTGTACTTCCTCCGCAGGTTGAGAAGTTTACACCTCCACCCTCCCATCCTCGCCACTTTCTACAGAAGCACAATTGAGTCGGTCATGACCGGCTGTATCTCTACGTGGTGCAGCAGCTGTACAGCTGCAGACTGGAAGTGCCTTCAGAGAGTGGTGAGGACAGCGGAAAAAATCATTGGGACTTCTCTTCCTTCCATCATGGACATGGGGTACAAGCGCTGTCTGAGTAGAGCTAAGGGCATTACCAAAGCCCCCACACACCCACAATTTGGACTGTTTATACTGCTTAACTCTGGGAGGAGGTACCGCAGCATGAAGAGCGGAACAACCAGGTTCTGCAACAGCTTCATCCCCCAGGCCATAAGATTATTGAACAATCAATTAAACCGAGGCTAGAACTTTTTAAATGTCGACACTTCTAAAAAAAAACTAAAAAAAACTGGAGAGTCAAATGCAACGAAATTTCGTTCTAGGTGCACTGTGTATAGGTGTATATCTGAATGACAATAAAGTTTTCATTCATTCATTCATTCATTCATTCATTCATTCATTCATTCATTCAAAAGCTGCTTAAATCCATGGTCTCTCATTGTTCACATGATGCTGGAAATCAATAGATTATTCCATGGAGATGGGATTGCTCCAAAATAACTATCCTGCAATATTCCAGTCACTCTTCTCCACTTTCGTTGCCAATCAGCTATGTCATTGGAGACAGCCCAGGAGTTGGGGTAGAGATGAGTTTCCTTGTCTTCTTTCAATACCAGTTGGATCACAGCCAGTTCTGCATATTGGCTGGAACCTTTTGCTGTGCATCAGGGTTAAAACCCATTGCTTTTCAACATTGCTGTCCATTCTTCTAATCAGCAGAGCCAGCAGTGAACCATCCTTGTCGTTGTTGAGCAATGGACAGCTTGCTCACCCGTGTCTCCATTTGAAAGGCAAGTCAGGCAAGGTGGGGGCTGAGGCCGGGTCAGCATCTGTGGGCAGAGAGATTTTAACGAGTTGCTCATATGGTTTGCTGAAGTCTGACCCCAAGGCTGCTCTTTCAGCAACATACCATTTCCATATAACAATAGAGCCCTGTGCCCTTCTCTGAAAGAATGGCATGATGGGAAGGTCTGGTCGCAGTAGGACCTTGTTATCCACTGTCTCTCCTTGTTTCCACCAATACCCGATAGCTGCTTCTCGAAAGGCATGTAATGAGAGGCTGCATCTGCTCCTGTGTGTGACCAGAAGCTCGATAGGCACTGTCTGGCCATTTTGTCACTGCCGTAAACTACAGGCAGCAGTATCTGAGTTAACAGAGACTTGTAGTTGAAAAGGGGCACTCGGCGTACATGGAGAGAGCGTACAGAGTCTGCAACAGGGTTGTTGAACGTGGTATGTGATGGCTCTAGTAGCCGAGTAGCCCAACAAACCACTGAGTCTCTTGTTTACTCATGAGCGTTGCTATATCAAGTTTTGTTTTTAACCTTGACTGGTCTCTAAGGGCGTGGGTGATCCAAAACCAAGGATAATGCTTCCCGTTATGTGTGTGTACTGCAGCCTCAACTAGCTGGTCCGTAATTAAGGCACCCACGAGTGCCCTTCTCCCTTAAATTCATCTGACCAGCACAAGACCTCGCCAACAGTCTGTCTTTTTTTGTTATTTTTAGTTTAAAAGTATGTGTTAATGTTCTCTGGTTTGTTTTATGTGTGGTTGGGGGAGGGGGGAGGGGGAAACTTTTTTCAATCTCTTACCTTGCCGGAGATGTGATTCTTTTCCGGATCGTATCTCCGGTCGCTCTGCGGCCTAACATCATGGAGCTGGAGGCCTCGCTCGAGGCTGAATTTGAGCTCCACTGTGGGGCCATGGACTTACCATCGGAGCCTGCGATCCCTTGCCTGGGATCGATGCTCTAACCAAGGCCTGCGAATTTCATCATTGAGGAGTTCGCAGTCTCGGGTAGACACTGATGTCGGGAAGCTCCAAGTCACACGAGGTTCGACTAACCCCGACCTGCAGTCTGGAGCAGGGGAGCTGAGATTCCCCCCTATGCGGGAGCTCGATCGCCCCGACGAGGAGGGCTCGGCTGCCAGCTGTGAGAGCGAAGATCGCCCCGACAACGGAAGGTTCGACTGCCCCGACCACGGGAGAACAAAGAACAAAGATTGAACTTTTTTTGCCTTCCATCACAGTGAGGAATGTGGGGGAGTTGCTGTGGTGGGTGTTCATGTTTACAATTTATTTGGGTTTCTTGTTGCTCTTTATTGGTATGACTGTATGGCAAATCAAATTCCTCGTATGTTGCTAATAAATTACTATTACGATTATGATTATGTTTACTATAATCCTGGACAGTGGTTTCTATGGTTTTAGTCAGAGGATCTAGCTCAGCTAATTGTTTATCATCTCTCTGTTCACTTAACTTGTTCCAAGGGTCTTGCTCCTTGCCCCTCTGTCCATTCTTTGTCCGACTCAACTCAGTACCATATATCCTTTCGCTATTGAACAGTAGCTACGTTATAGGCCATATTGAATTGTTCCATTTCTACCATGTCTCGATACAAATCCCTCAGAGTTGTCTGTCCATCCTGGGACCTGAGAGGTCTCGGATTTCACCCTGGTTGTCTTTCTCCACATTTTCACCGAATCCTTACGACTATGCCAAAATGTAACAATCCAAACTGGTTTTGAGGATTCAGATCAAATGATGAAGGAAGAACAATTCAACCATATAGGATTAAAAATGAACCATTTATGAAACCATTTAAAACAAAATTAAATAACAAGCCTCATGCACCCTCCAAGGGTCCTGTCACATTTTGGTTCTCAGCCCCTGGAGAGGTTCAACAGCTCACACGTAGCATGTATTTATATAATCAATATGCCCGTGCTTCTTCCCTTGAAAAAGTTTAAAGTTTAAAAGTTACAAAATTGATTCAGCTGTGGAATTAGAAGCAATAAAGAAATGCCTTCTCCTTTTTCCTATTACACCAGCAAAGCTAGCAGAAATTCTTTCACCTTTCTCCTATTACACCAGCAAGGCTAACAAAGATGTTTCCTCCATTCTTCCATAACACTAGTGAGATAACAGCACAACTTCATGAATGTTTTCCTTTCTGATATAAACATCAGAAGAATGTCGACAACGGTTCTTTCCCTCTGCTCTACTGATTGCAATGTACAAACAATAGATCAACAAGGTCAAAAAACCAAATGCTTGATCTGTGGAAAAATAGCTTCTGTAGCATAACCATATATGGGCCAACCTTTCCTCTCTCGGAAGAACCTGTCAATCTTAATGAGCAAGAGGCTGTACAATGCTCTGTGAGATAAAGTATTGCTGAATCCTGATTAATGGGGTATAAATATGTCTTTGAACATTACTCCTTTGTGTGGCGATAGTGACTCTGTATAGTCTGCATCTACATACTGTATGAATGACAGCTACACCCGCCTGGCGAAATTAAAGATATTACTACTTGATTACTAATTTTATTGCCTTTTTGTCTGTTTGAAGTGAAACAAACCATAACATTGGCATAGTTGGCAGGATCTTGTTGGAAACTATCTCTGAACTCTGAGTAAGAGGCTACAGTTTGGCCGGGATCTCGAAGGGAGTAGAAAGTGCACTATCGGACCCTTTGAGTCTGAACTCATGAGAGTGCCTGGGAACACTGTGGTCCTTCATCCGAAGTGATCTTGTCCCTGCCAAGATCTTTCAGAACAGACAACGCAAGGTAAGACAATTGTTGGGATTGTTGACTCAAGTCTAAGTTGGCTGTCTGAAGTATTAAGCCGATATTGAGCCAAGTAATGGGATAGGCTGTGGATAAGAGTAAAGTGGGCAAAATTATTTTTCTAAGCAGTTAATTGTTTTCCTAAGTGAGTCTGCTTAGGGGATTAGGGGATGTTAGCGAACAACTCCATTTTAGCTGAAAAGCCTATTTAGCCATTATGTTCTAGGGCCAAGTGGCAAATAGAAGCTCCTGCTGCTAATTATTTAATGTTCTTATTTTTTCCTCACCATAGCTCACGTTAAAACTCCAGGTTTCTTGTTTAAAACACTGAGATAAATTCATATCACCATTATGAATTATTTACCTGCCACAGTGCAGAACAAAGGAAGGCTTTCAACTAATCACTAATTATTAGCACACCCCCAACAAGATGCCAGTTTTCACCCTTTCTCCAACATAAACCATTAATGCCAGTAAAACACCAATATTTAGTTTTTTATACTGTACACAATACTTCTAAAATCAGTTACAGGAGGAGAAAAAAAAGGTATAGAACCTCTTGAGCAGAATGTGCCGAAGGTTTGATTGAAAAGATTACCTATCCTCCACCAGAAAATGGAGTGGGACTTGAGGTTACAGATGCAGGCATTCAAGTATTTATTTTACTGTAGACAAAAATGCTGGAGAAACGCAGCGGGTGCGGCAGCATCTATGGAGCGAAGAAAATAGGCAACGTTTTGGGCCGAAACCCTTCTTCATTTTATTTATTTTACTGTGCTTGGTTGTGAAAGAAGCTTCATAGGTTATTTGCACTAAATATTGAGATAGCGTGAGTTGTATCAAACTAATTAGTTTGGAGACAAAAAACCAGATGCTGGAATTTTGAGCAAAATACAAAGTGCTGGAGGAACTCGGCTAACTTAACTGGAGGATCCTGACACAAAACATCATCTGTCCATTCCTTTCACAGATGCCGACTGACCCGTTGAGTTCCCCACAGCACTTTGTGTTTTGATTTGTTTGGAGACTAAGGAGATCTGATAGAAGTTTATAACATTTTGAGAGGCACATATGGAATAGATAGTCAGTATCATTTTCCCAGAGACTGTCAAAGACCAGAGGGCATATCTTTGAGGTCAATACATTGTGAGCAAAAGGGAACTTAAAATGACTTAAAAGGTATAAGATATTTTCCATGATTCCGGCTCGATCACTGACCTCAGACTTACTAATGACCTTTCCAGAACAGAGAACAGTCTCTTCCATGGAAATAATGTGTTGCAGTTTCAGCTGTTGTCCATTAGTTAGCTGTTGCAGGTGCTGGACATACATGCAAGAGCAAGTGACAAGCGTCAGTGTCATTCAATCTGTTTAGTTGATGCAGCTCACAGTAGAATAACTGGCAGCGTCTTTACATTCTCAGACGTGGTTGTGGGACTACCAGTAGGTGGCACAGTGGTGCAGTTAGTATAGCCACTGTCTCACAGCATCAAATTTAATTCTGGCCTTGGGTGCTGTCTGTGTGGAGTTTGCATGGCCTCCCTGCTGTCGCATGGGTTACCTCCCAATGATGTGCAGGCTGCTAAATTAATTGGCCTCTGTAAATTATCCGTAGTGTGTTGGTGTAGAATCTGGGAGAATGTGAGGACGGGGGGAGTAAGAAATGGAGATTAATGCAGGATTAGTTTAAGTGGGTTATTAATTGAGTGTGGACCCAATGAGCTGAAGTGCATGTTCCAGTATTGTATCTCTTTAGGACTCAGCAACGCTAAATGTGTCAGAGTGGGGGTGAGGGGCCATTAACCAGATACAGGTCCCAAATAAGAGAATATCAGTAGGTGAGGCATTGAACTGTGGATTTTGGTGTCGTTTTGGGTAGGATGTGTCATTTGACTCACCTTGACCACATATTTGAAGTCTCAAACTTGCAACACCTGATCCAGGCCTGTGGGACTCAATTTATTTTACATTGACCTCAGGACTATCTTCTCTGTCCTTTTTAAGTGTTTGTTGGAGGGCCTCTCACCTCATCCTATTTATCCTCCTTTCTACTTTCTATACAAAACATTCAGTTTCAGGAAATCCATAGTCAATTCCCCCGTATTGTGCTAATTTTGAATCTCTCGCAAATAAACCAGCTCCAGTCTCCACTTGTGTGCACTGTGGGTACAATGCATCTCCCACTTAGGTGGCACAGTCTGGTTTGAGTAGTGCTGTCTTTTCCCAACCAATTTGGTGGAACAGCAGTGATAATGAAATGTGTAAATCCATTTCAAACTCACTATTTAAAGGGTGGTAACCATGCATTTGATTGACTGTAGAGTTCATGGGAGAAGCAATCAACAGAAAGGATATGGTCTAGGCATTCCAAGGTTTTAATGATGCCCTGCTCAAAGAGAGGCTCAGGGTCATCAGGCTGCACAATTCCTTGTAGAAGGGAGAAAATCTGCCAGTGAGGCCAAGCAGGCACTACTGGAGATTGTCACAGGAATGGGTAGCTGGAGTACAATGATGTGCTTCTGGATTCAGTGCTGAAACTGGTACATTAACCTAAAAGGATTACATCAGGAAGTACAATGATACACTGACCTAGACTCTTATCATTACATTACTCATTGATACCTCATTCTTGCTCCTCATGCCCATTTCATAGTATCACTCTTCACATCATGTCACCTTAGAGGTACAACTCCATCTGAAGCCCCACTGACAATCAGCCCTAACGATGCAATCCCATTCCTTTGCAATGGCCCTCGACAAAGGTTCTCTGTCAATTTTTTTCAGTTACTTTAATTTATTGGTACCTTCTTTCCAGCAAGTAGAGAACCATACTAAGTGAATTTCTTTTCTTCAATAGTTCAGCAATGAACACAGACAGTTTGCACTTTTGGGCCAATATTTTTATTGAACTAGTAATAAAAGAGGTAATAGAAAACCATGTTGTGTTAGGCTGATATCTTTAGGACTAACAGATTTGTGCAAGTAATGAATTGAAAACTCAGTGGCTTTTGACTCCATTCATTTATAGGTCCCAGGCATCGTCCAGTTCCTTACAAGGGAGACATCATTCAGGTAAGGCAGTAAGAGTTAGACCACTCCACCGCCTAGTTTTTCACTGCTCAGCCTAGTTGTTTAAGCTATTCACTTGAACAACTTTGACCAATTGGTTCCTGCCTAACACAAAATTGCTGACATCAATTGGCTGCTCTAAGACAATCTAGCTCAGCACAATAAAGGTAATGAGCATGGTATTTTTTCTGCTCCAGATATCCACACTACAACAGGAAAACCTTGTTAAGCCATCAAAGGAATATTAGGAGTTATTTCACTTAGTAAATTAAAAATGTGGGTTTTTTTAATTGAATGTAGCTCGATTACTAAAGGAATGCTTCCGGCTCAGTGGATAGATCATCAGAAGTGGGCAAATCAAAGGAAAGCATGCAGGCCTAGAAATAAATTGATATTCCAAAAGCATTAAAACAATGTTGCATTTATATTTCTTTAACATGGGGCATATAATTGGTATTACAGAAGGATTATTTTCTCAGCTAGTTCCTTTCAGAAGATGTGTTATAGAAAATCTCACATTGAATTTCCTGCATTTGATGGCACTGGGCAGTGCAACTGTGCCATCAGGGCTCCTGTCCTTAAGGGGAACAATGATGTTATACATACAGTGCCCTCCATAATGTTTGGGACAAAGACCCATCATTTATTTGTTTTCCCCTGTACTCCACAATTTGAGATTTGTTACAGAGAAAATCACATGTGGTTAAAGTGCACAATGTCAGATTTTAATAAAGGTCATTTTTATACATTTTTGTTTAACCATGCAGAAATTACAGTAGGGTTTATACATAGTCCCCCCATTTCAGGGCACCATAATGTTTGGGACATAGCAATGTCATGTAAATGAAAGTAGTCATGTTTAGTATTTTGTTGCATATCCTTTGCATGCAATGACTGTTTACAGTCTGTGATTCATGGATATCACCAGTTGCTGGGTGTCTTCTCTGGTGATTCTCTGCCAGGCCTATATTGCAGCCATCTTTAGCTTATGCCAGTTTTGGGGGCTAGTCCCCTTCAGTTTTCTCTTCAGCATATAAAAGGCATGCTCAATTGGGTTCAGATCGGGTGATTGACTTGGCCACTCAAGAATTGACATGTTTTTGCTTCGGAAAACTCCTTTGTTGCTTTAGCAGTATGTTTGGGATCATTGTCTGAAGAAGGGTTTCGGCCCGAAACGTTGCCTATTTCCTTCGCTCCATAGATGCTGCTGCACCCGCTGAGTTTCTCCAGCATTTTTGTGTACCTGTTTGGGATCATTGTCTTGCTGTAAAATGAACTGCCGGCCAATGAGTTTTCAGGCATTTGTTTGAACATGAGCAGGATGTGTCTATACAGTTCAGAATTCATTATGCTACCACCATCAGCAGTTGTACCATCAATGAAGATAAGTGAGCCGTACCTTCAGGAGCCATACATGTCCATGCCTTAACACCCCCACCACCGTGTTTCACAGATGAGGTGGTATGCTTTGAATCTTGGGCAGTTCCTTCTTTCCTCCATACTTTGCTCTTGCCCTCACTCTGATAAGTTGATCTTCGTCTCATCTGTCCACAAGACCATTTTCCAGAACTGTGGTTGCTCTTTTAAGTACTTCTTGGCAAACCATAACCTGGCCATCCTTTTTTTGCGGCTAACAAGTGGTTTGCATCTTGCAGTGTAGCCTCTGTATTTCTGTTCATGAAGTCTTCTGACAGTGCTCATTGACAAATCCACACCTGACTCCTGAAGTGTGTTTCTGATCTGTCGGACAAGGGCTTGGGGATTTTTCTTTATTATAGAGAGAATTCTTCTGTCATCAGCTGTGGAGGTCTTCCTTGGCCTGCCAGTACCTTTGCGATTAGTAAGCTCACCAGAGCTCTCTTTCTTCTTAATGATGTTCCAAACAGTCTCTAACAGTTTTATTCTTGTTTCGCAGTATCATAATGGCTTCTTTAACTTTCATTGGCACAACTTTGGCCCTCAGCAATAAAAAGTTTCCAAAATGGAAAAACTGAAGGAAAGACTAGGTGCTGAGAGCTCTCTTATACCTGCATTAAGGAGGCATTTAAACACACCTGAGCATTTACAAACACCTGTGAAGCCATGTGTCCCAAACATTATGGTGCCCTGAAATGGGGGGGGGGGGGGGACGGGGGGGACTATAGACTATAGACAATAGACAACAGACAATGTGTAAACACAGCTGTAATTTGTACATGGTGAAACCAAAATGTATAAAAATACCCTTTAATAAAATCTGACAATGTGCAATTTAACCACATGTGATTTTTTTCTATTACAAATCTCTAATTGCGGAGTACAGAGGCAAATATATAAATGGTGGGTTTTTGTCCCAAACATAATGGAGGGCCCTATAAAATGTCACAGAGCGGCAGGAGAATGGTGATAGCAGGACCCAGCTTCTGTGACAGAGACCAGGTGGAAGAGATCCACAGTACTCAGCCAGGAGTGGCAGGATGCCAGCAGGACTTCCCTGCAGAAGTGAGACACCCTGAAACCTTGAGTAATGCAGGAAGAAGCATGACACCAGAAGGTATTTGCAGGTGAGAGCTCTTTTGCTATAGCCTGCAACACATCAATGCAGACACAAGGACTCTCACCTGGAAACTCAAGAGACTACAAATGCTAGAATCTTGACCAATGACCAAACTGCTGGAGGAGTGGGTCAGGCAGCATCTGTGGGGGGAACTGGATAGTTCACGTTTCGGATACCCTTCATCTGGACTAAAAGCGTGGATAGAAAGTAGTCTGTAGATACAAGTGAGGAGGGGTTGATTAGCGGGTAACAAGAGGGGGAGCGAAGGATGGAGATAACAACAGAGGCTGGGAGGTGGCAAGTGAGGACAAAAGGTTGCAGATACTAGAATCTGTTAAGAAAGGAAGGTGAGGAGTGGGACCACATAAAAGGCTGCAGATCCCCGAGACAGAAGTAAACATATCTTCCACAGACATGTTATCACAAAGGCTGAAACAGAAGCATGGATTTTTGTAGATCAGAGAAAGGATATGATCTTTGGGCAATGAGTTCCTCCTTAGCTTTCCATGGGCCAGAGATCCAGTTCCTATTTTTAATCAGGAGCGCATTCAAGTGTAGATTGTAAGGGGTGTCCGAGTCCTAAAATGGCATTGGACATCTCCATGGAGATTACAAGCTTAGTTCAGAATAAGCAACCTTCAGCATGTTTTGCAGTAGTCTGCTGAAGTTGCAAGAGTGCAGGTGTTCCTTTAAATTGCACAGCTGCAAAGAAAGCCTGATGGGATTGAGAGTGACAAATAATTGGTAATATTTGGAAAAAAGATACTGAAACCTCCCCCAGCAACACTTAAACATGGTGTCAAGTGACAAATAATGCCCTTGGGTCCTCATCGTTGTCTGCAATACATCAATCATGTAAGTGTGAGTCATTCTGTGAAATTCTTGGTTGCATTTTAACAATGGCAAGGAATGATTTGGAAATAGTTGTCATAACAAATTGACACAGAGAAATGTTGATTTTCATTTGTACACCATTGAAATAAACAGCACTGGGTATTCGTAGTTCCAGGCCACATGTGATTTGTTAAGCCTTTATAAGGAAAATGAACTCAGTAAACAGTTCCCTAACCTCGCTGATGTTCAAGTAAATTGACTGAGAGTAGCTGACCCATGCACATCACATCATTAGGCTCTCATATACAGTCAAAATGAAGGTTTCCATTAACTGATTATGATTCATGTAAACTTCTATTTTGAATAGAATGAGAACACCTTTATGCTCCTGTACACGGTAATTAATTCTCGTAGAATAATTACAACATATTTCTTTGGAAATGGTTTGCATGTATAATGTTGAAAAAAAAATCAATTAATGTCTAGTGCCATAGCGAAAATTTATATAATTTTTAGAACCATGAATTTGCACTGCAGCAGTGAGACCTCTAAAAAAACCAGTGAACAACTGATGCCATTAAAGATGCATTTTTCTCTTGGTAATGAATCCATTAGAATCAGTTGTTCAACCAGAAAGAAAAGGCACTTACGTTGCACTACAAATATATTTTGGCATTATCTGTCAATATGTTTCAAAACGAATTTTGTTCAATATTTATTGGTTCCAGCTTTCTATTGGAGGTATATGCTGCAAGAGAAGGAAAAATCCACAAGTATTTGGATTATAGCAGTGACTGTTTTCCACATTTATATTCACCTACAATACCAACCATTTTGACTTTGTTAAACAATATATCAATCAATCAATCACTCAAATAAACATTACAAAAAGCTTAGATGTCAGTGCTGTCCAATTACTATAGAACGAAGTGCACGTAACGCAGTTCACAATCACAGTCAGGAGTTGTTAATAAATTGAAAAACATTAATTCACATATACTCAAAATGTTACCAATTCATTAAATACAATTATCAAAAGATAAATGGGAATCAACATGAATGAGACAGTTTGTAAGGAATTCACAAGTGTAGAAACTATACAGGGAAACCCAACATACCTCTTCACTAAGTGCACCGCAGAAGTACAAAATTTAAATTATATTCTAACATGAAAAGGAAAAACAATTTCCCCAAGAGGTACATATAAAATAGTCTTAAACAACTGAAATTAACACCAATGTATGTATAATTAATAATTTACAAAATAATTGACAGAATATAAGTACACCCACGGTAATTGTGAGAGAACCGCATCCAGTCAGTACAGGCTTCAGTGAACAACAAAAAATAGCAGTAAACTGCACACCTTGCACATCACATCAAAATAATGTCTCCTGGCTTCCTTTCATAGAATTCTGTAAAATGGAACTGTACAAAGATTTCACATTGTTACTTGCAAAATATACAACCTACAGCAAAATACATCCCACAGTAAAAGGTGTCCCAAGACATCCTTGTAATAGAATTCTCTAAAATGAAACTGTACAAATTTTTCAGATTGTTACTTGCAAAATATACAACCTACAGTGAAATACATCCACAAGGTTTTTTGTTTTATTTTTCTGACAAACTTTAGGTTTAAATTAATCTAAAAAACAACGTGTCTATTTTGCTTTCAATGCATTTTACACAGGCACCATACTAGTCATCAGAATTTAAATTTACCTGAACACAAGGGAGACAAAAGATGGTGATTAACTGTGATTGAGGCATAAACCCAATTTGATAAATAATATGGGCTTTGTAAACACCCCTCTCATGCTCTTATCACCATTAAACCTGCTGCCATCACTCTAAATCCTGAATCGTATTCCCATAAGCTGCTCAGCACCTTCTGTAACCCGTTTCTTATCCACAGGTATAAAGTCTCCTTAAATTCATCTCTGCAGTTCTCCAAACTAAACAATTAGTAGCACCTTAAAACATATTGCACTTGGAAAGTAAGACGATATTGATGCTGCCATTTTTACTTGGTGGTCAGTCACTGAAGATGTTTAAACGTTTGAGGTCGTATCTGTTTGCTCCTTCAATTAGAAAATATGAAGTAGAACAGACTGAAATTTAACTCTGTAAATGTAATGTTTCCTCATTAAAGACCAAAGGTGGTCCAATATGTGTTTCACATTCAGGGGCACGACGGTAGACTATGACAGCCTTTATCTCGTGGTCCTGCGCAGTAACAGAGGAATAGCTTCCCAAGAAATATAATACCAGTAGGAGAGTGAGCAGTTTGGCTGGAGTTAATTCTGCTGCAAAATCAGGTTTTCTAGCTCATCTGCTGAGCGAAGTAAAAAGGCTGCTGACTCTCTATATCCTGCTACAAGCTGTCGTACTGCATTTATTTCAGTGGGACTCAGCTGAGCTGGTGGAGTTTTGGAATTGTTAATGTTGGAGGATCCGGAGTGTGATGCAAGCGACTTCTTCACGCTGAGGTCTGCTGGCCCTTTGAATAAAAATAAAACATTACTCCGGATTTGGATGTTGTTCTACTGTATATCCTTCCTTAATCTCCAAGTTAATCTATTAATATCATTTTACTTTCACATTTTTTAACAAGGTTCATTCAAAACATAAAATGCATGGGATCCAAGGGCGAATAGCCAATTAAATTCAAATCTTGCTCATCGGCAAGAAGGGGCTAAAAGTTTGATGGGTGTTTTGTAACTAAAGCTATTTGGAGTGGAGTGATGCTGAGCTCAATACTTAGTTCCTTGCCATGTATAAATAATAACAAAAGGCCTAAATGCAGGGGCATTAGAAAGATGCACAGTAGAACAATTATACATGTGGTTGACAATAAAGACAAAGGCTTTAAATTGCAGAAAGATCGAGATGGCCTGTTCATTTGGTTCAGTTTCATGGAAGCTTGGACCTGATTATCAAGGTAAGTGAAGTGATTTGCCTAATATGGGAATACTTTCCAGTGTTGTGTTAATAAAGTGCAGTTGTTCTGGAGGTGGTAATCAATTAACTATTGCTCCCAGAACAATAAACACGGACAAAGAAGATAAGAGGAGAAAGCCACGTGGCCCCTCAAATCAGCCCCATCATTCAACACAAACATGGCTGTTCAAATGTGATCCAACCTCATGTGCATTGTCCAAAAGGAACCTACACACAACATTCAACATTGAAGATTGGTGTAAGAGTGAAACCCGATTGAAAATGCTCAGTCAAATTTTCAGTCCACATTCAACTTGACAATGGAGCATCCCAGCTGCCATTTTGTCATTTTCCAATCCACATTTAAGCCTATGTTTTGTGAAAGGCCACATGCTGTTACACAACTTTACTCTGGAACCCAGCATCCTGCTCTCGGCTGTTGAAATAAGAGCAATATGCTAAAACTATAAAGGTCTTTGATCATTCACTGAATTTGAAATGCGACCTTTCAGTTTGGGTGTACAATCTTCTGTATATTAGCAATTGAAGGATATATATTTCAGTATCAGATCAGATTAGTTTATTGTCATATACACCAAGGTGCAATGAAACACAAATATATAAAATATAGCTAACCCCAGGCGTGTTTGAGGTGTTTTAGTATTGCTTTTGATATATTACTGATGATTAACAAAATATATCTTATATACCTACCACTGCTAGTGCTATCACTTGATAAGGAAGGTGGATTTTGCTTCCCACCACCCAGCCCTGTGTAACCATGGCAATAGCCGGTATTTCCATTGATGTACATCAGATCTTGAGAGTAAGAAACTGCTGGAGCTGTGTTATTAACTTGGGCAGAGTCTCTTGTCCATTGCTTCCCAACTGTCGCCGGCTCATCCTGCAAAAGGGCAAGTGTTTCTTTCAATGAAATACAAATTTAATGGAAATAATAGTAATGCAAACAAAAGCAACAAAAAGTTTTCAAACTTTCTGCTGTCAGTTAAACATTTGGAGGCACTGTTATGTTTGACGAAAAATGATATTCTCCTTCCTTAGTTGAAAAACAATGGCCACATTGTGGTCACAACCAGCCTGGGAGTTTTATAAGCTTGTCAGTCGAGATTTCTTTCAGTCTGTCGCTTATTTCAATAGGACACAAAGTGCCGGAGTAACCCAGCAGGTCAGGCAGCATCTTTGGAGAACATGGATAGGTGACATTCTGGATTGAGACCCTTCCCTTCGGCTTGGTGCCCACTCTAAGTATCTATATGATGTTCTTGAATCAATCAGATTGAAGAATCCCACTGAGTTATGCAGCATCCAAATCAGTAAGACTAAGTCAGCTAATTTTAATTACACGAGTTAAAAGAGACAAGCCGAAAAAGATAACAGACACGAGTTAAAAGAGACAAGCCGAAAAAGTTAATAAGTGATTTTTTAAAAATCAGGACTTCAAATTTTCTGCTGAGGGAAAATCTTGTAAAATTCATCTTTAAAGTTTAGATGTTTTGAAGGATGTTCAGTCATAATAACACTTACTCATCAATGTATCAACAACTTTTTCAGCTGATTTTACAATATATCTACTGGGTCCATACCATTGCTGTGAATTTAATCTATTTTCAATAACTGTAGCATTGCAATCTGTAGGGAAAAAGGTTGTATCTAACAGTAGTTTCTTGATTTATATGCTGAACCATATAAAAGTAATAACAATGGCAACTGATGGCTTCATTGGTTTTACTATAGTAAGATCCAGACCTACAGAGATTAGTCAAATTAGTTAATTTAAATTGACAGAAAATTATAGACCGTAATGTGTTATATGCTAAGTGAAAACTTTCTATACATACCAACATAAATATTGATGCCAAATTGAAAACTTACTAAGAGTTTTGTCCCAAATCAAAAATGTTATTATTTGAAGTAGTTGAAAGATACAACAAAATAAAAAAAAAGGTCTTAATTATTTATTCTTTTATTTGTTATTGTAATAATTGTAATTATACTTATTGTGGGACAATGAAACATATCAGGAATAATGAATACACAAGAAACCACAGATGCTGAAATCTGGAGCAAAGAACAAACTACTGGAGAAACTCAACGGCCAGGCAGCATCTATGGAAATAAATGGACAGTGGACGTTTGTTTTTTTAAATTAGGAAAAATCTGTGACTGTGGCATTTACCCTTTCTGTAGAATATTCAAAGTCTGCAGAAATATATTTTAAATTACTTTAAAACTCAGGTCATTTTTGGGAGCAGGATATGATACCACATCTATATTCTTATCAAGAGTGATCCTGTAAGGATAGATTTTGCTTAGTACACAGCAGATTCAAAGCCAATATCACATGTTTTAAGAAATTTAAGTCATAAATCTGCTTTCCAGATATTGACTCATTGCTCTTTAATTTTCATAGGGAGACTATATTTAAAAAATTGTGCTAGAATCGGCAGATCTGTGGGTAGATTAAAACAGTATAGATGACAAACAGATATACTCAAATAGTCTCTTCACATATGAAGGCAATTTACCAAGCTAGGAATTACAGAATTATACAACCATGGATCAGCTAAATCATTGATATATTGTCTCATTTCCTTTCTCATTATTTCACACTTTAAATTTTCCTATTGAAAAGCTGTATTTTACACCGTTATTCAATATATCAAAACCCCTCGTTACAATGTTTTTGGGATGGAAGAGTTCCATAGGTTCTTCTGCAGGCTCTTCTTTAAGTGTCAAAAACCTTCCTAAATTAAGGGACACATAAAATAGAAATCTGAAGGAGTCCATGGTATCTGTGCCAGCAAAAAAGTAATCCATTTAGATAAGGATAGTTGGTTAGTGGGTGCAAGCATTATCTGGCTGTCAATGCATTTCTGTGGCAGATCTTGTTCAGATCCAGTCCCAATACTATTTTATAATTGGGACAGTTATCTGTAGTTCGGGGCTTGCTAATCATGTTGGAACAGATTTCATTCAACAAGTACCTGTGAGAAGAGATGTGAATGGGTGGTTGATGGTCAGCATGAAGGTGAGCTTGGTGGGCTGAAAGATGTATCCGCGCGGTATCGCTCTATGATTCTAAGATCCATTCCAGGTAAGTGCAGATCTAGAAGAAAAGGGAGCAGCGAGCATGGGTGCCACTGCCAGGAAATTCTGGGCCATGTGTCAGCAGTTCCTAATTCATCATTTCTAAATTAGTAGTACTTTTTCTAGTATTACCATCTCCAAAAGCTTGTCCATCACTGGGCTGGGCTCACTAGTTTATGGCTATGCAATTAGTCTCCAAACCTATAATTTTGAAATCCTAGAAGCTGCATGTCCTTTGCTTAAATTATTGTGGATTGGCCTCAGATACATTACTGCAGCATAATATTCAACAGGAGATTACACCTACATCTGTGCATTTGCAAGAAGTTGCCGAGAACATAATAGCAGAAATTCCATTGATTGCTAATTTATTTCTGCACATCTGATGCTTCCTCTTCTGCCACAAATAAAAAAAGGACTGCAATGTATAACATGTACTAGAAGTGAACTAATATTGAATACTTTAGTGCTTCGATCATGTAATTCACCAGTGCATTTGATAAAGCAAAATGCCGTTTAGTTGCTACTGCACTTGCTGCCTTGCAATCGTGTGCTACAGTACCTTGTTGACCAAGTACTAATGGAGGGCAGCTATTTAGCTAGAGGGCAGGATGCTTGTGATGTGGGCCACCTATTACTATTGTCTGTGATGAACTCAGTAAAGCTGCACGATGCCAAAGATGCCCTTTATTTTGATTGTCCATTTCTAAGTGATTTGACACATGCAGGGTTGGGTGATGACCGAAGAATTAGGTCTCTATTCTATCAAACCCCATTATAATTTTGAACATGGTTATAAAATATCTCCCTGTCTTCTCTGCTCAAAGGAGAACAACATAAATCACTCAGTATTAGTAGTTTATTTCAGAAACTATTTTTTTTTACATTACTGCTGTTTGCTTTATGGCTGCATTTTCTTTCGTGTGCAGGAGGTATGTAGGTGAAAAATTAATGCTGTGAGGGGCTGCCGGGTATATTTCCACCAAACATGGTAACAGGCTCACAAACTTATCTTCTCGTGTCACTGCAAACTATGAATTTCTCACAGCACTTTGGAAGCAGTTGATGTATTTAATCAATCAAAGAGGATGTAGTTTTGCAGGATTTCCCCCCCCTCCCCCCCCCACCCCCTCCCCTTCAACCCCTCAATGAATTATCATTTCCTGGATTGTGGCATTTGAGTCATTTGAGGAAACTGTCCTGTTCTTGGGGTGAAGCCATTTCTCTCAAACACTCATAAGAATACTCAATAAGGTGCTAAGCATCTGGGTGAATACACCTACAGTATACTGGGAAACATGCCTACAGTTTAAAGCAGAGAAATTATGAAGAGAAATAATATTTAGAAATAAAGCCATCTCTCATCTCCACTTTTGTGAATACTTGAGAATTTTGTCCTGCCTGTTATGTATTGTAACAGAAAATTATTTGCTTAACAGGGAATGTCCAAACCAAACCCTGAAACTAAGGTGTTGTTAAAAAAAACTATTTTAAGTACAGTATGAATCAATGTGAAGATGAAAAAGAAATTGGATGCATCCCAACAACGCTGCTTGAGGAAGATCCTGAAGACTAGCTACAGAGACCACATCACAAACGAGGAGATCTACCGGGAAACTGCAACAAAGCCTCTCAGCCAGGACATAGAGGTACGCAGGATGAAATTTGCAGGACGTACTCAGAATGTCACCAGAACGTGCACCTAAGACATGGCATGGCAACCTGACGGAAGAAGAAAAAAAGGCCGACCAAAACTCACATGGAGGCGAACATTCCAGAAGGATTTGGAAGCCCGGGACGCAAGCCTATCGAGGGTGGAAGACGTCGAACATAACAGAACAGAATGGCGAAAGCTTGCTGCCCAATGCACTCGGCAGTATGGGAGGAACTAAGTCTAAAAGGAATGAATGCATTAAGTGCTTTTTGGTGATTTTTTTGTTACTGTTTCATCTGCACACTGAAGGGAAGCTGGATATTTGGCAAACATAATGCTCTGAAGGATAGGACAGAGGGCGGGAATAAGAAAACCTCATCCTATTGAAAGTATGGATTCCCAAAGACATGCAGATGTGTAGGCCTCCGTAAATTGCTCCTGGTGTGTAGGGAGTGGATATGGGAGTGGGATAACATTGAACTAGAGTGAGCAAGTGTGAACTAGTTGATGGGTGATTGATGGTCGGTGTGGACTGGGTGTGCAGAAGGGCCAGTTTCTGGCATTTCTATCTCTAAATCTGGCTGTTTGTATCTCTAAACTAATAATAGCGACTGCATTTATACAGTGTCTTTAACACAGCAAAATCTTCCAAGGACTTTAACTCGCATTTTACCAAACAAATCTTTACACAAAGCTACGTAAAGGGAATGGAGGGCCAACGACTAAAGTAATCTAAGGACCAGCTTAAATATAAACAAAATAGAGAAGAGGTTGGAAATTCATGAGCTAAGAATATGCACTCATTATAGACGTCATTAAAACTGAAGATCTCACAGTGGGTTGAAGAGCTTGACAAGGTTAAGGAGAAAGTGAGTAGTGAGGCAACGAAGGGATTTGAAAGTAAGAATGGAAATGTTAAAATCAGGAACCAATTTAGGCATAATGGATGAATAGGATGTTTCACAGAAAAATGTAGGATGTTTTACAGAAAAATATTTTCACTACATTTAAAAGGAAGTAATTTGAAAATGTCTGTATGCTATTAACATGTCTAACAATTATCTGGAATCAGAACATACAACAAATGATGCATAATGCATAATTCTAGTGAGAATTGTTTCCCCAAATATCCCATGCTCCGCATCCCTTTCTGGAGAACCTTATCAAATAATGCAGCTGAACGAGAAGTAACGAAAATGACAAATTGTCATTTACTAATAGACAATAGACAATAGGTGCAGGAGTAGGCCATTCGGTCTTTCGAGCCAGCACCGCCATTCAATGTGATCATGGCTGATCATCCCCAATCAGTACCCCGTTCCTGCCTTCTCCCCATATCCTCTGACTCCGCTATTTTTAAGAGCCCTATCTAGCTCTCTCTTGAAAGCATCCAGAGAACCTGCCTCCACCGCCCTCTGTGGCAGAGAGTTCCACAGACTCACCACTCTCTGTGAGGAAAAAGTGTTTCCTCGTCTCCGTTCTAAATGGCTTACTCCTTATTCTTAAACTGTGGCCCCTGGTTCTGGACTCCCCCAACATTGGGAACATGTTTCCTGCCTCTAGCGTGTCCAAACCCTTAACAATCTTATATGTTTCAAAGAGATCCCCTCTCATCCTTTAAACTGCAGAGTGTACAAGCCCAGCTGCTCCATTCTCTCAGCATATGACAGTTCCACCATCCCTGGAATTAACCTTGTAAACCTACGCTGCACTCCCTCAATAGCAAGAATGTCCTTCCTCAAAGTAGGGGACTAAAACTGCACACAGTACTCCAGGTGTGGTCTCACTAGGGCTCTGTACATCTGCAGAAGGACCTCTTTGCTCCTATATTCAATTAATCTTGTTATAAAGGCCAACATGCCATTTGCTTTCTTCACTGCCTGCTGTACCTGCATGCTTACTTTCATAGACTGATGTACAAGGACCCCCAGATCCCGTTGTACTTCCCCTTTTCCCAACTTGACGCCACTTAGATAGATAGTAATCTGCCTTCCTGTTTTTGCTACCAAAGTGGATAACCTCACATTTATCCGCATTAAACTTCGTCTGCCATGCATCTGCCCTCTCCCCCAACCTGTCCAAGTCACCCTGCATTGTCATAGCATCCTCCTCACAGTTCACACTGCCACCCAGCTTTGTATCATCTGCAAATTTGCCAATGTTACTTTGAATCCCTTCATCCAAATCATTGATGTATAATGTAAATAGCTGCTGTCCCAGCACCAAGCCTTGCGGTACCCCACTAGTCACTGCCTGCCATTCTGAAAGGGACCCGTTAATCCCTACTCTTTGTTTCCTGTCTGCCAACCACTTCTCCATCCATGTCAGCACTCTACCCCCAATACCAGGTACCCTAATTTTGCCCACTAATCTCCTATGTGGTACCTTATCAAATGCTTTCTGAAAGTCCAGGTACACTACATCCACTGGCTCTCCCTTGTCCATTTTCCTAGTTACATCTTCAAAAAATTCCAGAAGATTAGTCAAGCATGATTTCCCCTTCGTAAATCCATGCTGACTCGGACCGATCCTGTTACTGCTATCCAAATGTTCGGCTATCTCATCTTTTATAATTGACTCCAGCATCTTCCCCACCACCGATGTCAGGCTAACTGGTCTATAATTCCCTGTTTTCTCCCTCCCGCCTTTCTTAAAAAGTGGGATAACATTAGCTACCCTCCAATCCTCAGGGACTGATCCTGAGTCTATAGAACATTGGAAAATTATCACCAATACATCCACGATTTCTAGAGCCACTTCCTTAAGTACCCTGGGATGCAGACCATCAGGCCCTGGGGATTTATCAGCCTTCAGTCCCATCAGTCTATCCAACACCATTTCCTGCCTAATGTGGATTTCCTTCGGTTCCTCTGTCACCCCAGATCCTCTGGCCACTACTATATCAGGAAGATTGTTTGTGTCCTCCTTAGTGAAGACAGATCCAAAGTACCTGTTCAACTCATCTGCCATTTCCTTGTTCCCCATAATAAATTCACCTTTTTCGGTCTTCAAGGGTCCAACTTTGGTCTTAACTAATTTTTTCCTCTTCACATATCTAAAGAAGCTTTTACTATCCTGCTTTATATTCTTGGCTAGCTTACCTTCGTACCTCATCTTTTCTTCCCGTATTGTCTTTTTGGTTATATTCTGTTGTTCTTTAAACATTACCCAATCCTCTTGCTTCCCGCTCATCTTTGCTACGTTGTACTTCTTTGCTTTAATTTTTATACTGTCCCTGACGTCCTTTGTCAGCCATGGTCGTCACTTTCTCCCCTTGGAATCTTTCTTCCTCCTAGCAATGAACTGATCCTGCACCTTCTGTATTATTCCTAGAAATACCTGCCATTTTTGTTCCACTGTCATCCCTGCTAGTGTATCTTTCCAGTCAATTTTGGCCAGCTCCTCCCTCAAGGCCCCATAGTCCCCTTTATTCAACTGCAACACTGACACCTCCGATCTACCCTTCTCCCTCTCCAATTGTAGATTAAACCTGACCATGTTATGGTCACTGCCTCCTAATGGCTCATTAACCTCGAGGTTCTTTATCAAATCCGGTTCATTACATAACACTAAATCCAGAATTGCCTTCTCCCTGATAGGCTCCAATACAAGCTGTTCTAAGAATCCATCACAAAGGCACTCCACAAAGTCCCTTTCTTGGGGTCCAGTACCAACCTGATTTTCCCAGTCTACCTGCATGTTGAAATCTCCCATAACAACCACAGCATTACTTTTACTACATGCCAATTTTAACTCCTGATTCAACTTGCGCCCTATGCCAGGCTACTGTTTGGGGGCCTGTAGATTAGTCCCATTAGGGTCTTTTTACCCTTACAATTCCTTAGTTCTATCCATACTGACTCCACATCTCCTGTTTCAATGTCTCCCCTTGCAAGGGAATGAATTTCATTCCTCACCAACAGGGCAACCCCACCCCCTCAGCCCACCTGTCTGTCTTTTCGATAGGAGGTATACCCTTGAATATTCAGTTCCCAGCCCCGGCCCTCTTGCAGCCATGTCTCAGTAATTCCGACAACATCATACTTGCCAGTTTCTAACTGAGCCTCAAGCTCGTCCACTTTATTCCTTATACTTCGCGCATTCATATATAGCACTTTGACCTCCGTATTCACTTCCCCCCTCGCACCGCTCGCAATTGGCCCTGACCATACTCTGTTGCCCATTCCCGAGCTTTCCTTCCCATTAATTCGAGAATCTTTTGTAATTTTTTCTGTAGTCACTTCCCCTTCAACTCCATCTTTATACTCCCAATTTGTCAATCCCCCCCACTATTTAGTTTAAACCCACACGTGTAGCCCTAGCAAACCTGCCTACCAGAATGTCGGTCCCCCTCCTGTTAAGGTGTAACCCGTCCCTTTTGTACAGCTCACCCCTACCCCAGAAGAGATCCCAGTGGTCTATAAATCTAAATCCTTGCTCCATGCTCCAGCCCCTCAGCCACATATTTAGATCCCCTATCTCCCTGTTCCTGTCCTCACTAGCACGAGGTACTGGAAGCAATCCAGAGATAACCACCCTAGAAGTCCGGCATTTCAGTCTTCTTCCCAACTCTCTGAAGTCATGTTGGAGAACCTCCTTCCTCTTCTTCCAGATGTCGTTTGTGCCTATGTGCACAACTACTGACGGCTGTTCACCTTCTCTCTCTCGAGGATCTTCTGAATTCGGCTCATGACATCCTGAACCCTGGCACCAGGGAGGCAACAGACCATCCTCGCATCTCGTCTGCCGCTACAGAATCTACAGTCACCCACCACTAGGGCTCTGCCCGACGTCGGTCTCGCCGGTCGAGTCCCATCTCTAGGATTGGAGCCACCGACGTGTCCGCCGCTCAGACTGGAAACATCGTCTCCCCGGACAGTTCCCAAGAGGGCGTACCTGTTTTCATTAGGCACAGCCACCTGGGCACTAATAATAGTGACCACATTCTTTAGAAGATTGAGGATATTCAGTATGTCGACCAATAGTCTTTTGAACTTTTACATGGAGAGCCGACTGACTGGTTGCTTTAAGGCCTGGTTCAGTAATTCGAACCCCCAGAAATGAAGGAGACTGCAGAAAGTGGAAGGCATTGCCTGTTCCACCACGGGTATTGACTTCCCTGGCATTGAATGGATCTACAACAGTTGCTGTCTCTAAAAGCAGCTAATATCATCAAGGACCCACACCACCCTGGCTCTCATCTTGCTACTAGCTTTGGGAGAAGGTACAGGCGCCTGAAAACCGTGTCCGCCGGTTTAATAATAGCTTCTTCCCAGCAACCATCAGACTCTATGAACACTGCACAACACTAACCACAACCCTCCCTTAGCAACTATAGTCTACAATGGACTTTGTTTTGGTGACATTACGTACTTTAGTCTTACACTATTATTGTCCGGGTACGGAGTATTACTGTTTATCAACATTGTATTATTGTATATTTATTTGTGCGCTATTGCATTAATTGGCCTGTAAAGCTGTGGCAAGTGAGAATTTCACTGTTCCATTCCCAGTATCCATGACAATTAAACACCCGCGACTCTTAAGGAAAGGATGACATCTTAGGGAACTGGAATTTGTTAGCATTCTGATTTCATGAAATCAGGCAAACATGTGCCAACTGGACCTCCCCTTGATACACTGGACAGTTTATCACTGAAAAGGAAAAGTTTCCACACCATCCATATATATGTGGTGGACTACTAGAAGAATTTATTCTAGGTGAGTGACATGTTTCTGGGAAACATCCCAGAGTTGTCCACAATGCCAGACATTTTTAGTATCTGGCTTTGCCCAGAGAGATGATTGCTGGGCTTTCCACTACTTTGTTAGCTATTCGTCCCAACGTGTAGCTATTCGACTTTGTTAGCTATTCGTCCCAACTTGTATCTGAGTGACCACAGATACAAGAGCAATGGAGTTCCAAAATCACCATGGGATAAATAAACAGAAGTCTGCTGATGAGATTCTGTCGCCAGGGGCATTTTACAATATACACCAAGCAAGTGTGAATATTTCATCTTCTGCTGCTGCTTGCTGCCAATCAAAGAGAGCCGCTGCTGCGAGAAGTAGAGAGGTAATGAGCCCCAGAACCCAGGAGCAACAGAAACATGACAAACAAAACAAAGATGGTGGCCACCAGAGGCCCTGCTTAGCACCGAGCCTCACTTCCACCTAAGTGGACGAGGCTGACTTTGGCCACATGGGAAATAAGGTACTGAATAAATATGATTTTCAGAAAGAGCATACAAAATAGATGTGAAGAACCGAGCGAATTCCTCAACACTACAATCCTTAACATTGTGACTGTATAATCAGGCAGGAGAGCCCAGATTTTGCATGAAAACCTCCAGGAACCTGTTGTGAACCTACCCTCAGTGAACATAACACGTCAATAAAGGGCCTGTCCCACGAGCATGCGACTGCATGCGGCAAGCGCGACCAAACTAGAAGCGGGGGCCACGCGGAGGTCGAGTGATCCCCGTACAGGGCCTGTCCCACCAGCATGCGACTGCATGCAGCGAGCACGACCAAACCGGAAGCGGGGGCCGTGCGGAGGTCGAGTGACGTGAAGTTCGAGCGAAGTCCGCGGGAAGTTCGCGCGTAACGTACGGCGTCAAGACGCTGCGTACGGCGTAGAGACGCTGCGCACGACCGTCGAGGCGGTGCGTACGGCGTCGAGGTGGCTGCGGGCCGGCAGGCCGTTGCCGCGCGGAATTTTTGAACAGTGTCAATTTTTCGGAGCCCCGCGCGATGTCGGGACCAGCTCCGCACAACTCCATACGGCTCCGGCGATCGAAGTGGGACCGGCCCCGCGAGGTCGCGCTTGCCGCATGCAGCCGCATGCAGTCGCATGCTCGTGGGACAGGCCCTTAACACATTCCTGATCCAATTAATTTAAAGGCATGCTGTAACATCTCTGGGTTTTCTGTTGAGTGGAACCACATTTGAAGAACTCAAACCTCTCTGTTAAATCTAATGTTAAACCTGGAGTATTGTGTGCAGCTTTGGTCCCCTAATTTGAGGAAGGACATTCTTACTATTGAGGGAGTGCAGCATAGGTTTACAAGGTTAATTACCGGGATGGCGGGACTGTCATATGCTGAGAGAATGGAGCGGCTGGGCTTGTATACTCTGGAGTTTAGAAGGATGAGAGGGAATCTTATTGAAATATAAAAGATTATTAAGGGTTTGGACACGCTAGAGGCAGGAAACATGTTCCCGATGTTGGGGGAGTCCAGAACCAGGGGCCACAGCTACAGTATAATGGGTAAGCCATTTAGAACGGAGACGAGGAAACACTTTTTCTCACAGAGAGTTGTGAGTCTGTGGAATTCTCTGCCTCAGAGGGCGGTGGAGGCCGGTTCTCTGGATACTTTCAAGAGAGAGCTAGATAAGGCTCTTAAAGATAGCGGAGTCAGGTGATATGGGGAGAAGGCAGGAACGGGGTACTGATTGGGGAAGATCAGCCATGATCACATTGAATGGCGGTGCTGGCTCGAAAGGCCAAATGGCCTACTCCTGCACCTATTGTCTATTGTCTCTCGGACCTCAGTCCATTGTGTGAGAATTACAATTCTGCAGATGTAAACAGTGGTACTCAGATCACCTTGATGTCTCTACAAGCATTATTTCATTGATGATATTCTACAAGCATTATTTCATTGACTGGGAATTTTCACTCCTGGAGGAGACTACTGAAGCTACCTCCTGGCAGGTTCTGTAATGCATCTGTAGCTCTGCCAGCTTAGCGCAGAGAATCATTTCCCCAGCTTGTTATTGACGGACTTGCAGCTGTCCCCAAGTCTTGCCTTTCCCGTCTCTTCCAAAATACCCTTCTCTGAATGCTGTGTAGCAAAGTGTCAGAAATATGTGCAGAAGTGGGATAGATCCTGCTAGGACTGGTACAGGTCCTGCTCTAACCTATTGCTAGTGGTAAATTACTGTTTAATATTGGATTTTAGCAAATTTTGCTGTTTTTTCTAGGGCACCTAAATAGGCATTTAACTGCACACCAAAGACATAAGCAACTGAACTTCTTGAGTGAACATGAAAAAAACTGAAAGAGTATTTACGTTCGAATATTCACAGAGTGAAAATGGAAAAGCTCAAGAAACAGCAAAACCATTCATGATTAACTTTTGAAACCTTGGCAAGGACATTTATGTTTCATCCTTGCAATCGTCAGCGTTAACTTTCATCAAGTTGTATCTCAGCATCTTGTTTAACATGTAATATTTGAGTACTAGTATTTTAATTTCAATATCTATTAATACCTTAATATAGGCATATGGTTACTCAGTTAATATCTTTTCCAAAGAATGGAATCTCCACCATTTCATCTGTGATTCAGGTTACGTGTTCTGCTCAAATAAGGACAATCACCTAAGGGACGTATTATCATGCACTTTATATATCAATTACACTGTAACCATATGAGACTCATTCAATTCTGAGACGAATACCTGTTGCTGTTGACGTACATCCAGACGCATTCTCTTTGCTGCATTTCTGCTCTCGCTCTCACATGCGGTGGCCAATATGTTCTCTGCTACTGCAGAAGTGAGGTGCGAAGGGATGGGGCGAGACTAAAGAAAGAAACACAAAAGATTATACTGGACTTGTAAAAGGTAATTAAAAGCCAACGCGAATATTTATGGACTATATTTCTGAAACAAGAACACCCAAAATCCATAGCAAACCTGTTTGCTTCAACACAATGTGTGGCAAAAAAATAAAATTACTAAAATATACAATAGACATTCAAGATCAAACCTAGCAAAGCCACACAAAGCTATCACCATTTTTTTTTTCCTGATTAACTGTAGTACGCTGAATTCAGTCTACTTTTCTCGTTTTCAGTTTTCACCAACTAAGCAGCATCCTTTGGGTCGACTGCTGCATAACAACTGCTGTGTTACAGAACTGCCACTTTTAACTCAAAGAACTTGGACTGCAAAATTTATAATCATACTTAATGCCACATTCAACATTACCATTTTGCTGAGTTACTTTAGAAGTATTAGAAATAACAAAACGTTCATTCCTTGCTTCAAAACATGCAAACTATTTGCAAATAGGAAATTATAGGTGTGGAATTGTGAATGATATGAGGGAAAGCATCAGGGTTAAAATATTTTTAAGGTGAAATAAACAGAATTGAATCTGACATCATTTGGTGAATTGCTTTTCATTAAAACATCACTCTCCATTAGGTCTTCATCATTTTCATCAAATTTGTTTTACCTGAAGATTGACTGCATCATAAATATTTTATTAAATTCAGTTTCATTAAATCAAACTCTTTTATGATACATCATTCAATTTTTATTAGAAAATACCATAAGCCTCAATGTTTAAACACAAGAAAAACAAATATTTTAACAATTGAGAGCTATATTATTTTATACGAGATGAAACACATGCAGGAAATCTGAAATAAAGGCAGAAAATTATGGAAATAACTGGTCAGGTCACATTTGTAGGAAGAGAAACTGAGACGATAGAAACATAGTTAAATATTAACAGAGTTAACATTTCAGGTTGAAGACCCTTCATCAGAACTGGGAAAGAGACAAATGAAGCTCATTAGGTGTGGGAAAGGTGGAGGAGGGGATGTCTGAGTAAACCAGCATGACTATGGGGATAATCTATAAATAAGATTATCTGGTCAACGAATGGGAGTTTGACATAGATGAAAGTACATAAACAAAATAATGTAGTAGTTACAAAATGCAGGGCAGGATGATGACAAGTTCGGTAGGTCAGGCTGGGAATGTCACATGTCATACAGCACAGAAGCAGGCCCTTGGGCCCAACTTTCCCATGTCGACCAAGATGCTCCATCTACACTAGTCACCTTTTCCATCCATGTGCCTTTCCAAATGTTTTTTAAATGTTGTTATAATACCTGCCTCACCCACCTCCTCTCGCAAGTCGTTTCATATACCTACCATGTGAGTTTCATATACCCACCTCTATATGAATCCCCTCGGATTCCTATTACATCTTTCCCCTCATATTTTAACCCTATGACCTCTGATTCTTTTATTCTGGTCCTCCATCCTCAGAGGAAAAGAAAAGGGGAAAAAAAAAATACATCTAAAAAAAGACACTGTTGGTAGCAAATAGTTTCTAACAGCGATAAGGTAGGATGGTGAATCATGGGACTGTACCGCCGATTTTTTAGGCGACTGCAGGAGACTATGCAGTCGCCACATGGTCGCCACGTGTTCGCGGGTAGTTGCCGGGGAGTTGCCTTCATGGTCGCGAGGAGTTCCCGCATTCTGGGAACTAGTCGCGGCCTCATTATGGTCGCCGCAAATTTTTCAACATGTTGAAAAATTACCGGCAACTAGAATGAAGCCGCCATGGAGAGTAGCAAGAATTCTCGTGCCGTAGGTGGGTAGCCGGTGCTGACCGGTGAATTTCATTGGCTCATTAGGGAAAAAAAACGTAAGCAGTAGTTTTCAGAACCACGGATAACCGACCGGTAATGTTAATGTCCGCCGAGCTTCACAGCCGTGTATCTCTGGCTTCTTAAATGTTGTCTCCATTCTTTCTCCCTCCTTCTCCCCCCCTCCCCCACTCTTTTAAAGGACTTACCGTAAACTGGGAAAAAAAACGTAACCAGTAGTTACCGACCGGTAATGTTAAATGTCTGCCGAGCTTCACAGCCGTGTATCTCTGGCTTCTTAAAAGTTGTCTGGCTTCTTAAAAGTTGTTTCCACTCCTTCTCCCCCCCTCTTTTAAAGGGTTTACCATCATGTGTGTCTGTATCAACTTGGCTTTGCACCGTGTGAATTTCACTCAGACAACGCTCCCTCCGCTTGGCCTGCATAACCGCGATGTGTGTGTGTGTGTCTGTGTGTTTGTGTGTGTGTGTGTGTGTGTGTGTGTGTGTGTGTGTGTGTGTGTGTGTGTGACTCTGACAGTCGCCGTTCCAGTTGCCTGTTTTTCAAGCGACTGCTGGCAACTTGACAGTCGCCAGCAGTCGCCTGATAAATCACCTAAGTGGGAAAAGCCCATTAGGAAATGCGAACAACTCTTGCCTAAACAACAATGCCTTTGATTTCTAAAATGTCTACATTGAAATACAGTGGACCAGATATGCTTTTGCAATTTTATGCTCTGAAGGAAAGAATTTATTTCAAGACTTATTTATATTGGGTACATGCATAGGCCATGCACCTTCAAATAAATGTTCAGCTCCTCCATACAGATGGGTACCTACACAGAAAGACTATCAGATATGCACAATGGCATGGGACATGATGGATCTTATCATAATTTGTGTAAAATTAATTTCAACACTGAACGCCAGTAAATAGCTTGGGACCGCTCCACTAAAACTGGACAATTTGAGAGCCGAGACTTGCTTTGATGTTGATTAAAGAAGACAGGGCTCTTGGTTCAACAATGGGGAGAAGTCTGGGGTGTCGATTTTCTGGCAGGTCAGTTCTCAAAATATTTGATTTTGTCTTCAAATCCCTAACATTTCACTGCTCATGTTATTAGGATCCCAATCTTGAATTTGCATCCACAAACCTCCATCCTGACACAGACAATAGACAATAGGTGCAGGTGTAGGCCATACGGCCATCCGAGCCAGCACCGCCATTCAATGTGATCATGGCAGATCATCCACAATCAGTACCCTGTTCCTGCCTTCTCCCTATATCCCCTGACTCCACAATCTTTAAGAGCCCTATCTAGCTCTCTCTTGAAAGTATCCAGAGAACCGGCCTCCACCGCCCTCTGAGGCAGAGAATTCCACAGACTCACAACTCTCTGTGTGAAAATGTGTTTCCTCATCACTGTTCTAAATGGCTTAACCCTTATTCTTAAACTGTGGCCCCTGGTTCTGGACTCCCCCAAAATCGGGAACATGTTTCCTGCCTCCAGCATGTCCAAACCCTTAATAATCTTATATGTTTCAATAAGATCCCCTCTCATCCTTCTAAATTCCAGCCGCTCCATTTTCTCAGCATATGACAGTCCCGCCATCCTGGGAATTAACCTTGTGAACCTATCCAACACTCCCTCAATAGCATGAATGCCCTTCCTCAAATTCGGAGGTCAAAACTGCACGCAATACTTCAGGGTGGTCTCACTAGGGCCCTGTACAACTGCAGAAGGACCTCTTTGCTCCTATACTCAACCTCTCTTGTTATGAAGGCAACATGCCATTCACTTTCTTCACTGGCTGCTGTACCTGCATGCTTACTTTCATTGACTGATGAACAAGGACCCCCAGATCCCGTTGTACTTCCCCTTTTCCCAACTTGACACCATTTCGATAATAATCTGCCTTCCTGTTTTTGCTACCAAAGCGGATAACCTCACATTTGTCCACATTAAATTGCATCTGCCATGCATCTGTACACTCACCCAACCTGTCCAAGTCACCCTGCATTCTCATATCATCCTCCTCACAGTTCACACTGCCATCCAGCTTTGTCATCTGCAAATTTGCTAATGTTAAGTAATCCCTTCATCTAAGTCATTAATATATATTGTAAATTATTAAAAAAGACATAACACACACTCCCCAAATGATCCTTCTCTCTAAGTCTCTATTCCTGATGCAGAACTTCTTTCAGAGTTACCCTTTCAGTTTTCCCTTTATTTAATATTTATTAAAAAAGATGTGTTCCTTCTTTTAACGTTTCCCCTTCCAGTGATATCCCAACTCCATTTCTTCACTGACTTCAGGCTTGTCCCCCATGCTATCTTGCATCCTTCACCGCTCGTCCTCTCAACCAGCACACTCCCATCTCTTGAACGACACGCACAATACAGTATCGTTAACAGGGGGCACTTCACATGAAAATATCTGCGCCAGGAATTGATGCCAAAAGGGAAGGACCATCTAGGTTACCTTCAATTATCATAATAGTCGAACAATACATTGTGAAAGACTAAACTAACACCAGAAATACCAAATTGCCAAATATCACTAACTTGTAAAAGTACCAAAACTCACATGTTTGGAACAGAAGGTGCATTATTTAGCAAGACATGGAAATGAGCATGAGTAACTCCTAAAAAAATTCTAAAGATTACTGACAGCTGCAATCATCCATAAAACAAAAGTGGATTTCACATGAAAAAATATTTCACATACATGAGACAAAAAGCAAACATTTCACTAGAATAAGGATAACAATGCTTGAAACTAAAGAAGCTAATATCTTTAGAGAAGGCAACTTAACACAAGATGAAACAGGGCTAATACCAAATAAGATGCATCACCAAATTTAGTTTTTCTAAACATATAGATATTGCAATATCTTAAGTGAAATGACTAACAAACAAAGATAATAATATAAATATATATATTATAAAATATAAATACATTATATATGTAAAATCATTAATACTGAATACATACAATCAACTTTGCTATACACACGTATTGTGTATTAGAGATAGGACTGCTGCATACTTTGCATTGATTCAACATGATTTACACTTTGCACCAATATAGATACTATTAACAGTTCAAAACCATTGTTCAAATTGTCGTGTGAAGTAGCATCGGAGTGGCTAAGAATGCCTTTTTGGTACCATTTTATGGCTTCATACAAGTTGATGCAATCACTGAAAAGCTTCCAACAGAATTGCTGGAACACCTTTTGAAGTGTTATTGATAGTAAGTGTAAGAATAATACATCCTTTTCTATCATTAAAATGTCACTAACATTGTTATGCCAGTGAGTGGAGCTCTGTGCACACTTTTAAGTCAGCATGCAGAAAGATGTGTTTTGCTTGAGCAGCAAGTTTTGATGCTCTCTATTTGGTTTATTTTCAGAAAATGTACTTGTACAAATCATATGGAATATCCAGCACCGGAACCCACCCACAGACAAAACTGATAAAGCAGAGTTTATTTCATCAATGCCACAAATTGAAGGAGCTCAGGTGTTAGAAGAGGCATGGGAGGCATTCAGTGATTGCCTTTACAAAATTCCAAAGCAATGAAGGCCACATGTGCAAAATAAGGAAGAAAGGTTTATGTAGCTCATTGCTCCTATCAGTAAGGATAGAATCATTAACATCAAAAAAAGACACAAATAAAAAAGACATCACACATCTCTGAGTTTCAAGAAAACAAGACATGCAGGATTGAAAAACATCATATTTCTCCATGGAGTGGCCCAATGCTCCATAAAATATATCCTTGGTCATTACATTAATGGGCAGGTAGAATCCAGTTTACCACAGGGGGTACATCAGGGATTAGCTTATCTATATTACTAAAACTCTTCTCTTGTTTGTGTGCATGTATATGTGTGTGTGTGTGAGTCATCTGGGAACAATCTGGTTAATTCCTATTTTCTTCCAAACGCTAGGCCACAGCCTTCCCATTTTCATACATCCTACTCACATTTTTCCACTGGAGGCGAAAACATCTTCCCGTTGCATTTCCACCTATATTTCTGAACTTTTTGATCTTTGAAATTTTAAAAACAGCCCAATCTCACCCATTTTGAGAAAAGAAAATTCGACTGACGTCACAATGCACTTGCAAGGCAGGACGGGACACCCCGGGAGGGAGGGACATGCCAGCGCTCGCGGTGAACGAGGAGTGGCGGCGGCTGCCGGCCGCCCAGTACCCAGCGGCCTGGTGGGGAGGCTGCTGCCGCGGGCCAAGCCTGGCAACTGGGCCTGGGCTGGAGCCGAGCCTGGAGCTGGAGTGAGGGCCGAGCCCGTGGCTTGGGATGAGGCCGTGACCTGGGCCAAGAAAGAAGCCGCCGGTGGAACCAAGGATGAGCCTGGGTCCAGGGTCAGGGACGGTGAAGTCGGAACTGCACTGAAGCCCAGGCTTCAGTCAGGATTGGGTTTAGTACGAGAACCAGGCCGAGCTCCAGGCCCTGGCGCTACTCTACGACGTGGATAGGTCCTGGGGCAGGGAATGAGAGTGAGGGGAGTTGGGGTGGGGAGTGGGATGGTAGAGGGAGATGGAGGGGTGCGGAGCAGGGACATGGGGGATGTGGAGGATAGAGATGGGGAGGGGTGGAGTAGGGAGATGCCCCCTATCTACCCTCACTCCCACCCTCTCTACCACCCCCCTCTCTACCCCCTCCCTCTCCCTCTCCATCTCTACCCTCCCTCCCCCCCACTCTACCCCCTTCCCTCTCCCCTTCCCTCTCTCTCTCTCTCTGCCCCCCTCCCTCTCTGCCCCTCTCCCTCTATTGCCCCTCTCCCTCTATACCCCCTCCCCCTCCACCACTCTCTCTCTCTACCCCCATCGCTCTCCCCCTCCCTACCCCAATCACGCTCTACCCCCCTCCCTCTCTACCCTCCCTCCCTCTCTATCCCCCCTCCCTCTCTAGGGATTGAAGAGGGAGGGTGAAGAGATGGAGGAGGGAGTGCTGGGGAATGAGGAGAAATGAGCCGCGCCTGCGTAGTTGGGGGCATGAGTGGTGCAATATTGCGTTGGGGGAACGGCTTGCGTTGGGGAACGGGTGAGTGGTGGAATCGTGTATTGGGGAGCAGCCCCACTTGGTCTAGTATATATATATATATATATGAGATATATATATAATATATATATATAATATATATAATATAATATATATATATATATATATTATATATATATTATAATATATATATAATATATATATATTATATATATATATATTATATATGTGTATATATTATATATTATATATATAATATTTATATTCTATCTATCTATCTATCTATCTATCTATCTATCTATCTATCTATCTATCTATATATATATACCACCCTATCATTTTGAAACACACACAATGCGTTATTGATCTCTTTTTGATGACTGCAAAATGCCAATGATATAAAAAATTGTTTGCATCACAACGTTGATTACCACAATTTTGTCTGTTGCAATTAGGGGTAGAAATACACAATTTTTATTTCAAAGGTTCTAAGGTCAGTTTATTGTCACATGTACCAATTAAGGTACATGTGACAATAAACTCGAAACTCGTATTTGCACGTAACAAGACATTTTTTTGAAAAATCCCTTCGGAAGCAGAGCTTCCTTATAATAATCTATCGTAACGTTTTAATCAAAATTGGACGAAATCCTAGTCAAGGTATGTAAGCAATTGTCTGATAGTGTTAGGTTACCAGGAGGATAGGATTAGGTTAGAATCCACAATGTTGCCTAATAATATTGAGAATAAGGCAGCAGGATACAAGGCTCCTGATGTCATCTAGTTCCAGTGACGTGCATTCTTTCAACCTAGCAATGTGACTATAAGCAGCACAATTACTCTCTTTATGAATCTTTGTGTTATCTGTAAATTATTTATATATACATTAACATCCATAATTTATTGAAGAATAATTAGAATTCTCTAAAGTCATCAGCACTTAAGCACCAGAGTTATATCTGATGAATAGCTGTACAAATGCACCCATAGAAATAGGTCTTGACAATACGTTTAATTATTTGATAACATTCACAAATTGCCATTTGCCTTATATTTCTTCCTATCGTTATTCCTGCTCTAAAATATTGCCCATGAAGTTCACCTCCTGCTCCCTTAATCCTTCTAATACTAACCATCCATCTCCCATCCATGGCACTCAAAGTCGCTGATATTGTTAACAACCAGTACATTTGACTTACCTCTCTTTCAAAACAATCATCAGCACCCGTTGAACAAAAACTCTTGCTAACTAGTGCCACATCCAAAGAATCATACAATCATAATGCACAGAAACTGGCCCTTCAACCCACCATATCTTTAATTATCAAATAACTACCTTTGCTAATCCTATTTACCAGCGAAAAAACAAGGAAATGGAGAGACGTCGTTTCAGGTCGGGACTCTTCAGCAGACTCAGAAATGTTACCCTTCCACTTTCCTACACAGATGCTGTCTGCCCGCTAAGCTCCTGCAGCAGTTTGTGTTTTGCTTGCTCAAGATTCCAGTGTCTGCAGTCTCTTGTGCCATCTATTTACCAGCAGTTGGCCTATAACCTTCTTTGGTGCATGCCGTGCTCGTTCAAATATTTAGTTTTAGTTTAGAGATACAGAGCGGAAACAGGCCCATCGGCCCACTCGGTCCGCCAGCGATCCCTGCATATTAACACTATCCTACACACACCAGGGACAATTTTACATTTACCAAGCCAATTTACCTATATACGTCTTTGAAGTGTGAGAGGAAACGGAAGATCTCGGAGAAAACGCATGCAGGTCACAGAGTGAATGTACACACTCCGTACAGACAGCACCCGAAGTCGGGATCGAACCTGGGTCTCCGGAGCTGCAAGCGCTGTAAGGCAGCAACTCTACCGCTGCACCACCGTGGTTATATATTATAAGACTACATGTTTTCACCACCCACTCAGACAGTGCAAAGCAGAATACTATCACCTTCCGGGTGAAAACATTTTTCTTTGGATCCTCGCTAAACTATAGGCAACGCAATTTTGTATACCATTTCAGTTGCTTCCTCAGTGTCAATGAAAACAAACCCAGCCTATCAATTCTTCATATTTTCAATCTCTCCATCTTTTTTTTCATATTTTAAGATGCTCCTTGGTGAAGATTTTGATATTCTGCTCGAATACTTTCGTAAGTGTCAAATGCATTCAATTAATCTCCTTTGACAAACTTCTGGATATTTTGCTAAATTGAAGGTACTATATAAGTTAATGATGCTGAAAGTGGAAAGCCAATTCATGGCCCTTGTTGGAATAGATTCCTTGCATCTTGTGAAAGAAAGATAAAGACTTAAACAAACATGGTATTTTTAACACAGTATTACATGGTTGCAGCTTTTGTATTTTGGAGATGATTACACAAATTCTTAAAGTTCAAACATTTGGTTTTTCATACAAATGTAAACAAAGACTGCATACTTTGAAAGACAACAGTGTTGAAACGATAGCTTATTTGCAAAAATAGCCATTTAATATTTATTTATCTATAGATCGACCAAACAATATATCCAAGCTCAGCTGTACTATGCCCAGTTTTTTAATGAATATTATATGCGCAGCATCATACCGTTCCAAGAGCACCAATCCCAATAAAAGGTACAAAAAATATTAAAAGTACACTTGATCACACTTGAAAAGTACACAGTCTGAAGAAGGGTCTCGACCCGAAATGTCACCTTTTCCTTCGCTCCATAGATGCTGCCTCACCCGCTGAGTTTCTCCAGCATTTTTATCTACCTTGATTATCTTTAGTGACATTGCTTCTTAGAAACATAGAACATAGAAAATAGGTGTAGGAGTAGGCCATTCGGCCCTTCGAGCCTGCACCTCCATTCAATATGATCATGGCTGATCATCCAACTCAGTATCCTGTACCTGCCTTCTCTCCATACCCCCTGATCCCTTTAGCCACAAGGGCCACATCTAACTCCCTCTTAAATATAGCCAATGAACTGGACTCAACTACCTTCTGTGGCAGAGAATTCCAGACATTCACCATTCTCTGTGTGAAAAATGTTTTTCTCATCTCGGTCCTAAAAGATTTCCCCCTTATCCTTAAACTGTGACCCCTTGTCCTGGACTTCCCCAACATCGGGAACAATCTTCCTGCATCTAGCCTGTCCAACCCCTTAAGAATTTTGTAAGTTTCTATAAGATCCCCGCTCAATCTTCTAAATTCTAGCGAGTACAAGCCGAGTCTATCCAGTCTTTCTTCATATGAAAGTCCTGACATCCCAGGAATCAGTCTGGTGAACCTTCTCTGTACTCCCTCTATGGCAAGAATGTCTTTCCTCAGATTTGGAGACCAAAACTGTACGCAACTGGACTCTTCCAGTCCAGTGAGCTGGACTGGAAGAGTCATATGGAGGCGGTGTACAGGAAGGGACAAAGTCGTCTGTATTTTTTAAGGAGGCTAAGGTCATTCAACATCTGCCAACCCCTACTGTGCAGTGTCTATCATTCAGTGGTGGCCAGTGCTCTGTTTTTTGCTGTGGCCTGTTGGGGAGAAGGCGTCCGCATAGCGGACAAAAACAGACTGGACAAGCTGATCAGGAAGGCCGGCTCAGTGGTCGGGGCTGAGCAACTAACGGTCCAGCAGGTGGCAGAGGCCAGAACTCTGAACAAACTGGGTTCAATAATGACCAACCTCACTCACCCACTCCACGGCTTGAAGGTGATCAAGAGCAGCATCTTCAGTCAGAGGCTGATTGCACCAATGTGCAAAACTGAGAGATATAGGAAGTCTTGTATACCAGCTGCTATAAGGTTTTATAATGCACAAAAATAATTTTGCATTTTTAGTATTCATTCATGGTATTTAACTTATTAAGTATGGAAGCTATCTGAGGAAATGTGTGGTGTTATGTCTGTCTTGAAGCTGTTGTGGCACTGTAATTTCCTGTAAAGGATTATTAAAGGATCTATCTATCTATCTATCAATACTCCAGGTGTGGTCTCACCAAGACCCTGTACAACTGCAGTAGAACCTCCCTGCTCCTGTACTCAAATCCTTTTGCTATGAATGCTAACATACCATTCGCTTTCTTCACTGCCTACTGCACCTGCATGCCTACTTTCAATGACTGGTGTACCATGACACCGAGGTCTCGTTGCATCTCCCCTTTTCCTAATCGGCCACCATTTCTTGATGCCCAAATTTCTTCGCGGTCAAGTTTTTTATATGCAGGAAGAAAAATGGCCCATATAGTGGTATGCACAAGGAGCTGCAGATGGTGGTTTACAAAAAAAGACACCAGGTGCTGAAGAAGTGTCCTGACCCAAAACATAATCTATCTATGTTCTCCAGAGTTGCTGCCTGACCCGCTGAGTTACTCCAGCAGTTTGTGTCCTATTTTGTCCCATATAGTTGCTATTCAGTTTTTTTGTTGTAAATTTAGAGTCCAACTTGTTATCTTTTGGTGTCACATTTCTTCAAGCTATGTATGAGACAAGATACAAAACTGTTTCCATTGTCAGTGGTTCCCAGGGGCACTGCTATCAGGCAGCAACATTTTTTACACGGTAAGTGAAGCAGAGTATTCTTTGTGTCCTAAGTCACCCGGTTTCCTCATGTTGTAGACATTTAAATATATTGGATTGACGGTATAGTTAGATCTTTATTAGGTGCATGACTCAGGAGGAGAAAGAAGCTGAGAATTTATGTGGTACCTTACTGCTGCATAAGGGTCTGTAAATGATTGACCCGCCAAAATGATGCATTTTTGTAACTTAATTACCTTTTATAGACAATAGACAATAGGTGCAGGAGTAGGCCATTCGGCCCATCGAGCCAGCGTGATCAATGTGATCATGGCTGATCATCCCCAATCAGTACCCTGTTCCTGCCTTCTCCCCATATCCCCTGACTCAACTATCTTTAAGAGCCCTATCTAGCTCTCTCTTGAAAGTATCCAGAGAACATGCCTCCACCGCCCTCTGAGGCAGAGAATTCCACAGACTCACAACTCTCTGTGAGAAAAAGTGTTTCCTCATCTCCATTCTAAATGGCTTACCCCTTATTCTGAAACTGTGGCCCCTGGTTCTGGACTCCCCCAACATCGGGAACATGTTTCCTGCCTCTAGCGTGTCCAAACTTGTAATAATCTTATATGTTTCAATAAGATCCCCCTCTCATCCTTCTAAACTCCAGAGTATACAAGCCCAGCCGCTCCATTCTCTCAGCATATGACAGTCCCGCCATCCCGGGAATTAACCTTGTAAACCTAAACTGCACTCCCTCAATAGCAAGAATGTCCTTCCTCAAATTAGGGGACCAAATCTGCACACAATACTCCAGGTGTGGTCTCACTAGGGGCCTATATGCCTGCAGAAGGACCTCTTTGCTCCTATACTCAACCTCTCTTGTTATGAAGGCAACATGCCATTCACTTTCTTCACTGGCTGCTGTACCTGCATGCTTACTTTCATTGACTGATGAACAAGGACCCCCAGATCCCGTTGTACTTCCCCTTTTCCCAACGACACCATTTAGATAGTAATCTGCCTTTCTGTTTTTGCTACCAAAGTGGATAACCTCACATTTATCCACATTAAACTGCATCTGCCATGCATCTTCCCACTCACCCAAACTGTCCAAGTCATCCTGCATTCTCATAGCATCCTCCTCACAGTTCACACTGCCACCCATCTGCAAATTTGCTAATGTTTATCTCACCTAAGATTCATCTTGATGCTCTGCACATTCTTCCCTTTATGTACTTCGCATTACATACTATCTTCATCTGCACAGTGACATAAAGCACCTGTTCCATTCTAGAAACAGAAAAACAGGTGCAGGAGGAGGCCATTCAGCACCGCCATTCAATATGATTATGGCTGATCATCTAAAATCAGTACCGGGTGGCACGGTGGCGCAGAGAATGCAGCGCTGGAGACCCGGGTTCGATCCCGACTACGGGTGCTGTATGTACGGAGTTTGTACATTCTCACCATGACCTGCGTGGGTTTTCTCCGAGATCTGCGTTCCTCCCACACTTTAAAGACATATACGTATGTAGGTAAATTGGCTTGGTAAATTGTCCCTAATGTGTGTAGGATAGTGTTAATATGCGGGGATCGCTGGTCGGTGAGAACCTGGTGGGCCGAAGGGCCTGTTTCCGAGCTGTATCTCAAAACTAAACTACCCCATTCCTGTTTTTCCCCATATCACGATTCCTTTAGACCTGAGAGCTAAATCTAACACTCTCTTGAAAACATCCAGCGAATTGGCCTCCACTTCGTTCTGTGGCAGAGAATTCCACAGATTCACAACTCTCTGGGTGAAGAAGTTTTTCCTCATCTCAGTCCTAAATGGCCTACCCCTTATTCTTAAATTGTGACCCCTGGTTCTGGACTCCCCCGACATCGAGAACATTTTTCCTGCATCTCGCCTAAAGTAGAAGGCCAAGATCATTTGCCAACCCAATTCCTGAAACAGTTCTCAAATGGTAGACTGATTAATGATATGGATATTGTACAAGCTACAAATCAACATATCTTCCATAATATTAAATATAATTGCTTGCTGAAAAGCCGTAAGGTTTCAATATAGTAATATGAAGGCATTTACAGGTTCCATCTATCCCTTAAGCTCTCACGTTCGCTAAAGCATCTACAATTAACTAAAACTTTAAAGCTTTTAAAACTGATATAGTAGTATGTTCCTCTGTTTTTCAGAATAAATTAATTCTGTGATCAAATATTTTTCTAGTAACAACTTAATTTTTAAAGAAAGCAGAAACTTGCTAAAGTGAACTGTATTTCTGGATTGACTCATTTGAAATCTGTTAATAAAATATATTTGATTCCTTCCAAAAGCATGGTTGTTTAAGTTGTATCATTTTGTTACCACAACTTTTAAGAACAAAGTGGAATGGAAAGCACTATGAGGCATTTTGATTTATATATGACACAACCCATGCTAAATTCTATAAAAATGTGGTGCTATTGAGCATTTACCAGAAATTTTGTTTGCTAGCCTTAAGATATGCCAAAATGCTTCAGATCTTGGGATGTCGGGCCAAATGCCCTGTTTCTGTGTGGCATATCTATACATCGCACAAACGCCATGAGACCTTTGATTGGGACTTCTGCAAAATTATTTATAAGAAATTAGTTACCTGTGAGTAATTAATCAGAATGAGGAGGAAGAATAATCACAAATACTATAAATGATTCTGTTCAAATATGTTAAAAGATAAATAGGGAACAAACTTTGTAGTTAGGTACAATATATCAGAAACAGAATACTGTCATTATATTTTATGAGGCACTTCACCCAACAGCCTTTGAATTAATAACAATCAGATCAATTATTCTTCCAGACACCAGTGAGGCAAAATAAATATGGTTTAGATGAAAGGGAAGGATCTCTGAACTGATGTTCCAAAAATAATATTGAAAAAATAATCATCGGAATGATTGGGAGTGGGAGGGATAGGGGAAAACAAATCTTGTGATGAATTTATGCACAGGAACTGGATGCAGACTGGGAATGGGTTGTATTTGGACAGTACAACTCACCGTCTCAAAACCATTCTTTTTCATCCGCCTGCAGGACTTGAGGTAAGTACGTATACGCTTCCGGGCACGCTCCTGATATTCAGGGAATTGCCGGCTGCATGATTCAATTATTGCCTGGATCTTTTCTTTGGGCTGCTTAGAAATGGGGACCATCCGGTCCAAGTTTTCATCTACAAACAGCCTCACAAACATCTGTTGGCAAGAGGAAGACAGAGGAGAAGAATGCATTGGACGGCTGCTCTGTTTGATACTTTGCTGACTTGCTGAGTGGACATTGTAGGATAAATTCATTGACCCTGCACAACCAATGGGCAACCCCACATGATAAGCAGCTGGTTTCAAAAGGGTGCTACTATAGCACAGAGTTTCCAATTTACATTTTCTTGCGAGGCTTCTCACTTGTGTGCGAGTTCAATGAATAAGTGTTTAAAAATCTCCAAGCAGAACTATTGTAACATAAGGATTTAAAAAAGAAAAAACATCAAATACAATCCAGTTAGTTGAAACAATGGATTATTCTTATGGAACTCATAGCACTGTATACTGTAAAAGAATAAATATCAGTCTGTCCAATACACAATGAATTTTGAACTTTACAAATATATGACACCACACCTTTAAAAAGTGCATGGTTTGATCATTAATGGCACTTCACGATCTTAATGTTTCAAGCATATAACATGCTTAATGTTTCAAGCAAGGGAAGAGACATGGACTTTGGGACTTTTTGCCTTCCATCACAGTGAGGAGGTGCCTGGTGGACTCACTGTGGTGGATGTTAAACTGTGTTGAGTGTGTGTTTTTGTTATTTATTCTATGTTATGACTGCAGGCTAAACCATTTCGTTGCACTGAAAAGTGCAATGACAATAAATTGAATCAAAATCAAATAACAATGTAGCAATATATTTTACCCGCTGCCTCTCCCATAAATGACTCATTTTTGGAGTCTTCCAGAACCTGTTGTTCATTAACTAATCAGAATATTTTGGCCACAACCACTGCAATCAATAAAAAATAAACATTCAGGTAGGGACTAATGATATTAACCAGCATTTGCTGCCTTCGTTCCTTCAATTCAACTCAAACATTACATATTTTATCTTTAACTTTGAGCATGTTTAGCCTTTAAGAAATTTCCAAACGTTATTTCTTTATATAACAATTTTCTAAGTTCGTAATACATTATCACATTTTTGATATATGATGTAATATACATTTATGTATAACTAAATAACTTGCTGTTAAAGATGTATAAGATGTATATCAGATGTATAATTTATGTATAATAAAATAACTTTCACTTTATACTTAACTGGTAATGAAAATATATATCATTTAGTAAGTTCATTGCACACATTACTTTTAGATTATGCTTCTTGCTCATGGAGCGTAATATTGAACCAATATTTTCAAATAAACTGCAATTGGCTGCCATATTTACTAAAAAAAATTAAACATCTTAATCTCAGTGATTGGATTTCGAATTCATATTTCAGTAGATTTATCGTACATCTTCTCAGTCCTCTTGAATGCACATTCAGAGCCATGAGGAAAATTTCAGATGCATCTCACAGGAACAATCAGAGGTGGAAGAGCTCAAGATCCAGATTGCTGTCCCTGAGTAACAGCTGGTTGTTGTGTTTGCAGAGCATCCACAACACTGTGTTTTACATGAAGGGATGTTGCTGGAGATGATAACCCCACATCACCATCAACAAGAAGGAGGGAATGGGGGAAATCTGGAAGATAAGAGGACCAGGAAGTGATGAGGGAGACCCGATGCACATTGCTCTCCCTAACAGGCATTCTCATCTAAATCTGCTGCCAAGATCAAAAATACCACTGAGGGATTGCATTACATTCTGAGGTGAGGAATCTGATGTGATGGAGGGGGGTGTGGGGTTAAGGGGTGAGGTGATTAGAAGCTGTTGCCAATATTGATAACAATAACATGTGGAAAGAAAGAGAACTTCTTGGTGCCAGATTATTGGCAGTTAAAGACACAACTTCAAAGAGAGGAATCTCTGATGACAACGGCATCAAGCCCCAGTGAGCTTAGAAACAGAGGATAAAACAAATACAAGATGAAAGGCTTTAGATTCCTGGGACATTGGGCCATTTTGGGGAAGGTTGGATCTATACAGATCCAAGTGGGACAGATTGCAACAGGGCCAGAACCTACATAGGAAAGTTTTGGAAAGGAGGCAAATTTGGGAAGATAGGAGTTCGGTATTCAAGCTTGGATGGTGGCAAAGGATTTGAAAGGAAGAGAAAACAAAAACTGCAAAATAAAGACAACAGATGATGTGTGTTTTAGTAAAAAGGTATCTGGGAAGTGAAAGTGATGAACTGATGGAACAGATAAATTGTGGCCATCAGTGAAATAAGGCTTAAGGATGACGAGAATGACAAGAGAAAAAGGGACAAGCTGAATAAATACAGTCCAGGCAGCTTAGCATTGGTGATGTAAAAATTATCAGAAAATGTTCTGACAGACAGCATAAATCAATTTTGAGGGAGCTATAAATTTCCAGTTCCGGCGCTGTGCACACGGCAGCCAGCCAACAGTCGATCGTCTTTTGCTTTATTTTTACTTACTTATTTAATTCATATTTATTGTGTAGTTAGTTTTGGTTAGTTAGTTAGTTTATTGCACCATGTTGTGATGGGGGAAACTTTTTATCTCTTTCGTCATTGGGGAGATACTTTTTCATAGTGTCTCTGTCTCTGCTCTGCAACAATCAGGAGCTGGTCTCTTTGTTCATTACACCAGGGATCAACTGCTGGAACTCCGACCGCCCCGACCAGCTGACTTCGCCAGGGTTACATCAGAAATCCCCAAGGAACTGAGCTGGAAATACAGGGGATGCCAGACGGGAGTAAAACGACGTGCTGAGAAAAGGAGGCACAAGCCATACTTGCCTTCCATCACAATGGGAAATGTGAGATCGGTGGCTAACAAGATGGACGACTGGCTGCACTATTGAAGACCCAGAGGGAGTGCTGTGAGAGCAGTGTGCTGTGTTTCACGGAGACATGGCTCCACGAGGACATCCCTGAGTTCAACAGGAGTGTGGACGGCTTTCAGATTGTTCGGGCAAACAAGGACTGCAGTGAGGGTGGCAAGTGTAAAGGTGGGGGACTTGCTATTCTCGTTCACAACAAATGGTGCAACCCTGGTTACATCACAGTTAAGGAACATGTGTGTAGCCCGGACATTGAACTGATGGCTGTGGGTCTACGTCCATACTATATGCTCAGGGAATTCTCACACGCCATTGTGATGGCTGTTTACAGACCTCCGTCTACCAACCCACTGTGAGTGTGTGACATCATCCAAACAGACACCGTGAGACTCCAGACACAACACCTGAGTGCTTTCATCGCAATCTCGGGGGACTTCGACCACGTTAGTTTGGACACTACCCTACCCACTTTCACTCAGTTTGTTGACTGTCCCACCAGGGATATGAAAACATTGGACCTGCTATATGCCAATGTTAAAGAGGCATACAGCTTCCGCCACTGTGAAGATCCAACCACAACCTGGTTCACCTACCCAGGTATAAGCCAATGGTCCAGAAGCTGCCTGTGACTACAAGGTCAGTGAGGAGGTGGTCACAAGAGGTCTATGATGCACTGCAGGTTTGTTTTGAAGACACGGACTGGGACGCACTCTGTAGTCCCCATGGAGAGGGTTTTTTGGTTTAAAAAAAATATATATTTTTATTAGAAGCATGCGCATATCATAATACAAACATTTCTTATATATCAATCCTACGGTGCTAATAGGTGGGAGTCCAGCTATCAAAATAATAGTGGTCCTCCTTTATCAGTTGTATATTAACTCTGCTTCTATTTAGGTTTTTTTTAATAGAAAGTGAGAAATTATTTTAAAAAAAGGCATGATAAAGAAGAATGGAGTAATTTACCAATAATACAACTTTGGAGATAGGTCCGTAAGTTATAAAGCATAACTATTCATCTAATCCTGAGCTCGGGTTTCAGTCAGATTCCCGTGCTGATCCAATTTACCCCTTCAAAAAATCAATAAATGGAGACCATATTCTATTAAATAATTCTTGTTTGTCAATTAAGACAAGTCTAGTTCTTTCCAAATGTAAGTTCTCCGACATTTCCATAAACCACATTTTAATTGTGGGGGTTATAGGACCTTTCCAAAATTTTAATATAAATTTTTTCCCAATTATTATACTATAATCAAGAAAGTTTCTTTGGTTTGTTGTAAGTCTTAGGCTTTGTTCTGATATTCCTAATATTATTAGTTTTGAGTCGGGAACCCATGGAGAGGTTTTTGATGGACTCCCGGACTGCGTTACCAGCTACATAAAGTTCTGTGTCCATAACGTTGTCCCTGAGGAGACTGTACAGTTTCCCCAACAACAAGCCCAGGTCACCAGTGACATAAAGACCCATCTCAACCAGAAGAAGAGGGCCTTCTGGAATGGTGGCAGGGAGGAGGTGAAACGGGTGCAGAAAGACTTGAAGGCTAAGCAGGTGAGGAAGGATCTGAGCAAACACCGCCCAGGCAAAGCTACAGGACCCAATGGTGTCAGCCCCAGGGAACTCAAGGCGTGTGCCCCAGCTCCTCCAATGACTACAGACCGATGGCGCTGACTTCACACATCATGAAGTCCCTGGAGAGGCTGGTGTTCTCACCTGCGACCCCTGGTAAAACCCCCTACCTGGACCCCCTGCAGTTCGCTTACCAAGCAAAGATGGGAGTTGAGGGCGCCATCATCCACCTGCTCCATCTATGCCACCTATGCTCACATGGATAAGCCAGGAAGCATTGCGAGAGTGATATTTTTTAACTTCTCCAGTGCTTTTAACACGATCCGGCCTGCACTGCTAGGCAGCAAGCTGACGAAGATGCGGGTGGATGCTCCATTGGTGTCCTGGATCACCAACTACCTGACTGGACACCCACAATATGTCAGGCTACAGAACTGTGTCTCGGACATGGTGGAAAGCAACACATGAGTCCCACAGGCGACTCTTCCTCTCCCCCTTCCAATTTACCATCTACACCTCGGACTTCAGACATAACTCCGCCTCCTGCCACCTGCAAAAGTTTTCAAATGACTCTGCAATTGTGGGCCGCATCAGTGAGGGGAGGGTAGCTGAATACAGAAGTGTAGTCCACGACTTTGTTGAGTGGTGTGGGCTGAATCACCTGCAGCTCAACAGCGACAAGACTAAGGAGTTGGTGGTGGACTTTAGGAGGAGAGGAACAACCCTGTCCCCCTGTCTCCATCAATGGGGTTGATGTGCAGTTTACCAGCGAGTACAAATACCTTGGAGTGTACCTGGACAGTAAACTGGACTGGTCCAGGAATGCTGAGGCCCTGTACAAGAAGGGACAGATACAGCTGCACTCCACTCCTTCAACGTCTGCAGTGAGATGCTGCAGAGGTTCCACCAATTGGTGGTAGCCAGTGCCATCTTCTTCGCTGCTGTGTGCTGGGGCAGCAGGGCGAAAGCTGCGGACGCCAATAGGATTAACAAACTCATCAGGAAGGCTGGCTCCATCCTGGGGGCGGAGTTGGATTGATGGGAGGTGGTCTTAGAGGGGAGATGCTCCTCAAACTGCGGAGCTTCCTGTGCAATACAGCTCACCCACCATGACACATTGGTCACCCCGAGGATTACTTTCAGCAGCAGAGTGGTTCCACCAAGATGCAGGACAAAACGCCACAGGAGATCCTTCTTCCCTGTGGCTATCAAACTTTACAACTCGTCCCCTTCTGTCGTGGGGTAGATTGAGACTGACTGAGACTGCCCCCCCCCCCCCCCCCCGCACCTCCTCAATTTTATACATCCCCAAAGCCTTACCACTCATCACTTTATTTTCATATTTTTGGTGTCTTCATAACTTGGCAAATTAATTTCCCTCCTGGGATAAATAAAGTTCTATCGTATCATATTGTATCGTATCTTGAGCTCTTGAGCCATAACCTACAAAGTCTGAGTGCTAGGAAGTAGTCATCTAAAAACTCAATTTTCATGATGGGTTGAATGGCCTCCTTCTGCACTGTAACCTCTATGATTCTTAATTTAAAAATGTTTCACAATCCTCTTGCATTGACTAGAAACTTTGCATTAAAATGCAAACGTTTTAGTTAAACAATATACACAAGGATTAAAATAAAGCAGATGCCTATCAATGATTATTTGTTCTAAATAAATGTTATACTTTAAAACAAATATAATTGTAACCAACACTACTTCTTATACATTTTTTTTCCAAATGTCAGCTATAACATTTATAGTGGACCATCTTAAGGATAATAAATAACTTTTAAAGTAGTCAATAGGATCCACGATTTTAGAAACAATGAATAACTGCTGCAGAAGGTAACAAAAAGTAGTTGAACAGTTTGGGCAAGATAGGTTTTCTGCAAAATAAATCAACCTCTGGTTTTTTTTCAGTGACATTTTATTGAAAAGAAAATTTTCATCAGAGCTACACAAAAACTACAAGAGTGATGAAATATTTAACCTAAGCAGAGACAATACAACAATCAAGTATGCCTTTGAAAAAAAGATAACATTCTGCAGCTAGCCTCAGTGATTTGAAAGGGCTCACATGAAAGCCTTGGATTTTCATTTCCAGGATCTGAAGCCAAATGACGTCTTAACAATGTTCGTGCATATTTTATATTTAACATGTTGCTGAATGTGAACCACATCGAAATTATCCATCCACATGAAATCAAGTGTACAAATTCCCCCAAATATACAAATTCCCCCAAATGCACCAAACTCCTTTGACTGCATGGACCTGTGTGACATGTTATGTATCATTCGTATGTTGCTAACATGCAAGACGAATGAAGTTCAGTATGCAGGCCATCAAGAACAATTTGCACATATAATGCAGTAACATATATGAAGATGCTCCACATACATATAATCAATAACATTTGATACCAGGTTGAAGTACTTCAGTTACGAGAGACGAGTAAAACTTGTTGAAGAAAGTAATGTTTAAAGTAGGAGGATAGGATAGACTGGCAAATACTTAGGTGTCAAGCCACCAAAGCCAGAGCTGCGAGAGGAGCAATAATTACAATGGCCAGAATTTCAGTATCCCCGAAATCTAGAAAGATTGGAAGACTGCAAAAGGCTATAAAAATATTCAGAATCACGGGAAGTTCTTGGAAGAAAGAATAAGAATTTTTGAACTAAGGCAATTCATACCACAAGTCAATATCTCATTAAACACAGGTGGTTTGGTGAATGGGTGGATATATACAGTGCATTCAGAAAGTATTCAAACCCCTTCACTTTTTGCACATTTTGTTACATTACAGCCTTATTTTAAAATGGATTAAATTCATTTTTTAATCATCAATCTACACACAATACTCCAGAATGAAGAAGTGAAAACAGGTGTTTAGAAATTTCTGCAAAGTAATTAAAAATAAATAACTAAAATATCACATTTACATAAGTATTCAGACCCTGTGCCATGACACTCAAAATAAAGCTTAGGTTCATCCTGTTTCCATTGATTAGCCTTAAGATGGGGCTCATGTTGTTGACCTCCCCGTGGTGAGCCCTGTCAACTGACCTCAGTCAGGCGAACGATAACAGAGACAGCAGCAGCGCCGCAGCTTGGTGCCAACCTGGAGCATGCGCCCTTTTTAGGGCGGGCACCTACGGATGTCGAACCAGATGGCATCACCCTGCTGCAGACTTCTGCTGCCTCAAAAGCAAGAAGAAGATCCTTAAGATGTTTCTACAACTTGATTGGAGTCCATCAGTGGTAAATTAAATTGATTGGACATGATTTGGAGAGGCACACACCTGTCTATATAAGGTCCCACAGTTTACAGTGCACGTCAGAGCAAAAACCAAGCCTAGAAGACGAAGGAATTGTCCATAGACCTCCGAGACAGGATTGTGCCGAGACACAGATCTGGGGAAGGGTCTAAAACAATTTCTGCAGCATTGCAGGTCCCAAAGAGCACAGTGGCCTCCGTCATTCTTAAATGGAAGAATTTTGGAACTATCAGCAGTCTTCATAGAGCTGGCTGCCCGGCCAAACTAAGCAATCGGGGGAGAAGGGTCTTGGTCAGGGAGGTGACCAAGAACCCGATGATCACTCTGACAGAGCTCCAGAGTTCCTCTGTGGAGATGGGAGAACCTTCCAGAAGGACAACTATATCTGCAGCACTCCACCAATCAGGCCTTTATGGTAGAGTGGCCAGACAGAAGCCACTCCTCAGTAAAAGGCACATGACAGCCCGCTTGAAGTTTGCCAAAAGGCATGAGAAACAAGATTCTCTGGTCTGATGAAACCAAGATTGAATTCTTTGGCCTGAACACCAAGCGCCACGTCTGGAGGAAACCAGGCACTGCTCATCACCTGGCCAATACCATATCTACGGTGAAGCATGGTGGTGGCAGCATCATGCTGTGGGAATGTTTTTCAGCGTCAGGAACGGGTAGACTAGTTAGGATCGAGGGAAAGATGAACGGAGCAAAGTACAGAGAGATCCTTGCTGAAAACCTGTTCCAGAGCGTTCTGGACCTCAGACTGGGGCAGAGGTTCACCTTCCAACAGGACAACGACCCTAAGCACACAGCCAAGACAATGCAGGAATGATTTTGTAACAAGTCTGTGAGTATCCTTGAGTGGCCCAGCCAGAGCCCGGACTTGAACCCGATCGAACATCTCCGGAGGGACCTGAAAATAGCTGTGCATCGACGCTCCCCGTCCAACCTGACAGAGCTTGAGAGGATCTGCAGAGAAGAATGGGAGAAATTACCCAAATACAGGTGTGCCAAGCTTGTAGCGTCACACCCAAGAAGACTTGAGGCTGTAATTGCTGCCAAAGGTGCCTCAACAAAGTACTGAGTAAAGGGTCTGAATACTTATTTAAATGTGATATTTCAGTAATTTCATTTAAATTACTTTGCAAAAATTTCTAAACACATGTTTTTGCTTTTTTATTATGGGGTATAGTGTGTAGATCGATGATAAATATACCCATTTTATAATAAGGCTGTAACGTAACAAAATGTGGAAAAAGTAAAGGTGTCTGAATGCACTGTAGGAGACCAACAAGGCAACATTGGATCAGTCATGTCTCAAAGTAATAAAGGTATGAATGAGGATTGCAACAGGTGAGCTTCAGGTAAAGTAAAATATATTTTACTTTTCCCTGTAGAGTTAGGAATAGTTTCATGAAAGAGAATATGCTAATAAATTATCAGCATTTTTCACATAAACCAACAGGTGCAAATTATATCCTCAGTTTGGATCACAATGTTCTCATGTAATAATGTACTTAATGATCCATATTATTTTCCTGCAGCCAATATATAAATTCCACTAACATAAAGCCAAATGACTGTGGATACTGAAACATGAAAAGTCATGAACCCAAAACCAAATATTGTTTCTGTCTTGGAAAATGTGCCTGAACTGGCAAATATTTCCAGCATTACATTAATCCATTGCTTCATCCCCATCTTATAAGAATATTTTCAATCAAACAAGGATAAAGAAAAATGCTGACAGAACCAATTCCATCCACCAGAAATATGCATTATCATCCAGAATGTGATGCTCTCCTGGAAGTGGATGGGGGTATAAAGGCACATGGATGGTAGCAGGATGGACCTGACAGAACAAATCAGCAGTAAAAGAGCATTTACATTGACATTCAAGTGACTGGCAATGAACCAGCAGCAACAATATCCTGAAATCTATAGTGGCCTCGATATCAACACAAACCCAACATGAAGTACACGTGCTATTTTTGTGAGGGCAGCAAGGCATATAAGTGTCCCATTTTGAAGTGGTGAAGACACTTAACAGATTTAAATTAGCTCCTACTATTTGAATGAAACCCTGTTATAAATTTAAATGTAGCTGCAATCAGTTTCACAGAGATTGGGTAACCTAACATCAGAATGGTGGCAGTTGCTAGCCACCAAAAATTATTTTTTTTAGTGTTTTTAAACCCTTTTGAGTCAGGAGGAGCAGGAGTATAATCTCACTCCTATGCCTCTTTCCTCTGGTGTCCATCACCGTATCAAGTTACTTTAGTGGGAATGTAGGGAAACACAAATCACTCAAAGGGTGCTGCAGGAAGTGCCGTGAGGTTATTGGAGGCTGAAGATCTCTTCACATGGTTGAGTATTTATGTGCTTTAGCCCATTAGACCAAAGGGCAGTAACTAACAAGTGGATTTATTCTAAATTGTATTTTCTGGCCAGCATGGATACAAAGATTTAAAGAGATAAAGATAATGGGAAAAGGAGATTAAAAAGTAAGGAAGAGACACAGGAATGGAAAGAAAGTGATGGTGGCAATAAGGAAGAGGAGAGATAGAAAATGTGAGTGGTGAAAGATGAATTTAATATTTAGAACATCATTTAAAGTTGAATAGAGGGGACGAGCAGAACCGAGGAGGCCCTAAGATTCTTCTTTTTAGTGGAACCTTGCCTTCTGTAGTTGAGTTATTGGAAAAGCATGAGTATATTGCCATGAAATCTCTATCCATTGTTATTAATGAATGGAAATTGTGGATAATTTTCCCATTATGTCATGTGTCCTATAAGATTTCAACTAATTTTAATTGGAGAGTATAATGCTGCTTCTTGCAATGTGATGAACTGTCGCAGTATAAATTTGAGTATTTGTGTACTGTTATTCACAAAATAACTGTTAAAAGTTATAGTATAATTTGTTCAATAATCATTCTAAAATGAACAGTCTGAGATTGCATTCCAAGCCATTGAAAGTTCACATGATTTGAAATCTACTTGTGTTTCATGTCACGATCTATAATTTGATCAATCCTGGCCGTAACCATTGTAACCTTCTCTGTTTCCCATTATTTTCTGGTCTACTAATACAAGAGTAAAAAGTCAGAAACATACCATCTTTACTGCAATGGATACATTTTAACAAATACACCTATGTTTTACTACTTTTACAGATATATGCACTGGATCACAAAACGATAATATAATTAAATCATTTCTGACAGTACGAAAGTTAAATATAAGGATATTTTTACGTCTCTTATCACAACATTATATTAAATTTGTGATTATAGGTCAAAAAAGACCAAAACACAATGTGGTAATTGGAATAATGGATTACGTTTGCTGTCACTGAATGCTAACACAAGGAAATTAAATTCCATTTATATGACGTATTCATTAGTCCATCATTTGGAATATTAATTGATTTTCTGTGCGTACCTTTGTTAAAAGAATATTAACATCATGAAACGTACATGATGAAAATCCACTAAAATTATACCAGGAACGAGATGTGATAGTTATAAAGAAAGACCTGTAAACTGTGTTCAATGGAACAGAGGAAATTAACTGACGCTCTAAAAACCCCTGTAGAGTTCAAGATACTGAAAGATTTTGAGACAACAGATTGTCAAAGGTTATCTCTACTGGTTTATTAATCAATAATAGTGTATATCCTGAAAACTATTGGTAAACTGACAGGAAATGTTGAAGTCTGAAGAAGGGTTTCGGCCCGAAACGTTACCTATTTCCTTCGCTCCATAGATGCTGCTGCACCCGCTGAGTTTCTCCAGCATTTTTGTGTACCTAGGAAATGTTGAAGAATTGTTTTCACAGGGACGACAGGGAAATGGGACATAGTACCACAAGACATTATTGAGGCAGCATACATCTTTGTTTTGTGTTTGAAGAGGAAGTATAAAAAGATATAAGGAACTCTATGGAAGTAAGATTATAATAATCCTAAAATGAAGAGTCAGCATTTGTGTATGCAATAAATGAAGTGGTCCCCCTGCACTGCAATTGCTTTTATACAACTGAACATGAGAAAATAAATGACTTGGATATAACCAATGATCTATCCCTTGTGGAAAACATGTCATACTTACTTTCATATTGTATTAAGGTACATAGTATCATGGCACATATTGGAAAGCCCCGTTACTTACATTAAAAGCTTTTAGACGTTCTGATTCTGCTCCATCTGATTCAATAATCTTCTCAATGTCATCATGGTCATCTTGATCATCATCATCTTCAATAATTCTACTCACAGTCAGATCTTCAGGGCCACCTCCAACGCTTTCATTTCTAAGTGACTCATAGCTGGAATAGCTGTGTGCAGGTGACTATCAGGGGGGAAAAGGGGCATGACACTGAATTATTGCATGATTTACATACTCAATTATTGATAAAAATAACTTAATATTTAAACAAAAATGAACATCTTATATTTGCATAACATAAGTAGACGACACAACATTAAACATTAAATGAATCGATGTAATTCAAAAATGTAATAAATAAGAAATGACTTTTTTTATTAAATGTTTCACCTTACGATGAACTGGGATGTCCCAACTAGTGATTCAAGATTTGGCAATCTGAACCACAAAGTTCAGTCTAACAGGTACTTATGTTTTAACAACTCATCTAATTTAAATTTCATGGGACTGTAATTTTAAACAGGATTTCCCAGTTGTTTGATTATGGAAAATATTTTAAATTACAATACCAGTATTTGTTATCTTCAGCAACTTTAGATGTCTGTTGAATAATGATTTAGCCTGTACTTAATCATGAGCTAATGATAAAAGGAATTATTAACAGAACTTTCAGAACACTTTTGCACATCAGTAAAAGGTTCAATAATACTGCCATGATCATTTGGCTTCAAAACCTCAATGCAAACTTTGAGCCATATTTATACAAATGAGTTGAATTCCTCAGGGTTGGTAAGAGTGGCTGCCCTTGACATCAGCACGAGACCAAGAAGGCCTTGATATATAATTACATACTACTTAAAGTCAATGTGGATCACGTAGAACTCTCCAGTAAGTGTAATCATGACCTATGCACAAAGGATATTGATGAATATTTTGGTACCAGAACATAAACATTTGATTTCATCATAGTAGCAGCCAAGCCCTACTATCTTGAGCTGTTTCATCAGTGGCCTTCCCTCAAGCATTAAACTATGTTTCCAAATGACTGTCCACAGACGATTGTTGCATTTGTAATTCCTCAGATGCTGAAGCAGTCCTGGCTGCAAGATCAAGACAACATCCAGATTTGGTTAAGAACTATCATGTTTTATTTGTAAACCACAAGTGACATCAAGGACAGTGCAGACATTGTGGGCTAAATGGTCTGTTCCTGTGCTGTACTGTTCTATGTTCTCTTTATTTCATGTGTTCAACGGTTTAGAATACCAGACAAATGCAGAAACATTGAATGTAACAGGAGACCCTGCTACTGCACAGAGCTTCATTCATGGGCTCTAGTGTGTACCTCGAGCCTGAAAGACCTGGGGAAGTTTTGGGAAAATGGAAAACTTGAGCAGTGAGTGCAAAGAATATGCACCACCAAGGAATATCTGGACTGATCAATCTTGACAGCTGTATAATGTGTAAACTGCAACATGCAAAGAAAATTCTTGTGACAGCAATAGGCTGGCTCAAAAATGGTTCAAAAATGATAGCTTATAGAAATGACTGAGATTATAGTGAAGAGCAACAGCTGAAGACCCGTAGGCCAATGTTAAATAGTTTAAGAGAAAGGATTTTAGAAGTTAGACACAAAATGCTGGAGTAACTCAGCGAGACAGGCAGAATCTCTGGAGAGATCAAATGGGTGACGTTTCGGGTCGAGACATCGAGACGGTGTAGGTCTTTGATGATGTTAGCTGCCTTTTTGAGGCAGCGGAGGGGAGGGGGCAGGGGGTGTGAATAACCTGGGCAAAAGGAGGCGGGGGGTGTGAATAACCCGGGGGGGGGGGAGAGGGCGGGGTGTGTGAATAACTCGGAGGGGGCAGGGGTGTGAATAAGACAGCCCATTGTGATTGGTGCACTGTGAGTGGCATTGTGACATCATCATTGGAAAGTCCTGGAAAAGGGCTGTGTATGAGAACCGTTTTTTGCCTTTTTTTAAAAACTTGAATTGTCAATAATTTTTTTAATGTAGCATGAAAAGTGAAGGGAACCTGTTTATTGCGCCAAACGGGTTAATATGAGTAATAATCTGTAAAAATTTCAACTCTAGCGCGTAGCGTTTTGACGAAGGCAGAAAAACACAAACGGAAACACGCACGTACACACACACATATATACATACATGCAAATGAGATTTTTATAGTTAACCGCCAACTGAGTGGTGGCGCCATCAGCTGTTTGTCCTTTCATCCTTTTTTTTAATTTTTAGTTTGTCAAAAAGTTTTGTTTTAGAGGTCTTTTAGTCTTTTTATGTGGGGAATGGGGGGGGGGGGGGAGGGGGAAACCATTTTTCACAATCACTGCCTGGTCGAGGATGCGTCTTTCCTCCGAGTCACATCTTCGCCCCCTCATCGCGTCCTACCACCTGGATTGGCACGGCCTTTCCTGCCAGAGACCAACCAGAGCTTCAGCTTCAGCAGCGGTGTAGCACTGAAGTACCATCGCGGAGCGGGCGATGCCTTACCAAGGTCGCCGTGTTGGAAGCTCCGGAGGGCTGGGACTGCCGACTTTAACATCGTGGAGCTGTGGTCTACAGAGCTTCCAGCCGCGGGCGGCGCTGACTTTAACATCGCGGAGCCCTGGGATCTTTCGCCGAGCTTACCAGTGTTCGAGCTCCGCCCAGCTCGGCCTGTGGACTTCGGGAGCCGCGGTCTCGGTACGAAGCGGCCAATTCGGAACTCCAAGCCGCTGAGAGTGTTCTTCCAACGCCTGAGTTCCATCATTTGGCGAGAGGGCCTGAAACATTGGGCCGCCGTTGCGGCAACTGCGGAGGCCTCAATAGGCCCCGACCATGGGTGAACAAGGGGAAGAGGATTGTTGCCTTCCCTCACAGTGGTAAACGTTGATTCCGCTGTGGGGGGATGTTTTTATGTTTTTATGTTTAATGTTAAATTTTATAGTGTTGTGTTTATCTTATTTGTGTGCTACATGGTAACTCAAATTTCACTGCACCAATTGGTGTATGTGACAATAAATGTCCTTTGTCCTTTGTCCTTTTGTCCTTTATTTAGATTTTCTTCCCCCCTGGAAGCCTTCCCTCTCTATCTTACATATTGTACATATGCTGCATACCTTCAACAGATCTGTTAATTTAACTAGCTTTTTATCTCTGGTTGGTTGCCTGTAAGAACATTCTTCCTTTTGGGTCAAAACAGTGAAAGAATATCTATATTTAGAAGCAATCTTAAATCCCTGTGATCTAGTTCATCAGTCGCTGAAGACAATTTACGCAATTCAGATTTGGCAAAATCACTTACCTGATTTTCCAATCTGTCCACATGGTAAGCTAACTGTCACTGGGTGACACAGAAAATGATTCTAATATTATAGGCAGGCTGGATCCAAGTAACAGCTTTAGCAACTCAAGTTTGATCCCAATGTCTGTTGCCTATTGGTATGGATTTTCAGGATTTCCCAGTGATCACGTGGTGGTGTCCACTGGGTAGTCTAGATTTCGCCCACATCCTAGATAGGATGCTGGTGGGTGTAATTTGCCTCCTGCAAATTACCTCTAGTACACGTGAGTGTTAGGAAAATCAGAGAGGAGTTAATGAGTAGGTGAGAGACAATAGGTTAACTTATGGGCCTGTCCCACAGGCAATTTTTCAGGCGACTGTCAAGTTGCCGGCAATCAGCTGAAAAAACAGCAACTGAAACGGCGACTGTTAGAGTGGAACACACACACACACACACACACACACATCGCTTCTTTCACCAGCCCATTATGCAGGCGGGGGACAGGGCAAGAGGGGGAACGCTGTCTGAGTGAAATTCACACAGTGCAAAGCCAAGGTGATACAGACACACACCGCGGTGATCAGGAATATCCTCATTCTTCAGGGAACGGGGTTTCCCCTCCCCTACTACAGATGAGGCTCTCACCAGGGTTTCTTCAATACCCCGTAACACTGCTCTCTCTCCCCATCCCCCCACTCGTAACAAGGGCAGTGTCCCCCTAGTCTTCACCTTCCATCCTACTAGCCGTCACATACAACAAATAGTCCTCCATCATTTTCGCCACCTCCAACGTGACCCCACCGCTCGCCACATCTTCCCATCTCCCCCACTGTCTGCTTTCCGCAAAGATCGCTTCCTCCGTAACTCCCTGGTCAATTCTTCCCTTCCCACCCATACCACCCCCTCACCGGGCACTTTCCCCTGCAGCCGCAAGAAATGCTACACTTGTCGCTTTACCTCCCCCCTCGACTCCATTCCAGGACCCAAGCAGTTGTTCCAGGTGCGACAGAGGTTCACCTGCACCTCCTCCAACCTCATCTATTGCATCCGCTGCTCTAGACGTCAGCTGATCTACATCGGTGAGACCAAACGTAGGCTTGGCTATCGTTTCGCCGAACACCTCCGTTCGGTCCGCAATAACCTACCTGATCTCGCCGGTGGCTCAGCACTTCAACTCCCCCTCCCATTCTGAATCCGACCTTTCTGTCCTGGGCCTCTTCCATGGCCAAAGTGAAACCACCGGAAATTGGAGGAGGAGCACCTCATATTTCGTTTGGGCAGTTTATACCCCAGCGGCATGAACATTGACCTCCAATTTCCAGTAGCCCTTATTGTCTCCTCCCCTTCTCAGTTCTCCCTCAGCCCTCTGGCTCCTCATCTTCCTTTCTTCTTCCCGTCACTCCCCCCCACTCCCCCCCCACACCCTACATCAGTTTGAAAAAGGGTTTTGGCCCGAAACGTTGCCTATTTCCTTTGTTCCATATATGCTGCCGCATCCGCTGAGTTTCTCCAGCACTTTTGTCTACCTGCGATGAACTTGAAGGTCGGCGCTGTAATTAAGATGGCTAAAGCACAGAATACGGTAAGTCCTTTAAAAGAGGGAGGGAGAGGGGGAGGGAGAGAGGGGGGAGAGAGGGGGGGGGGGGTGAGTGAGAGGGGGGGAATGGGGGAGAGGGAAGGAGAAAGAGTGGAGACAACTTTTAAGAAGCCAGACAACTTTTAAGAAGCTATGAAGCTCGGCGGACATTTGACATTACCGGTCGGGTATCCTTGGTTCTGAAAACAGCTGCTTACATTTTTTTTCCCCAATGAGCCAATGAAATTCAGCAGTCAGCACCGGCTACAACCTATGAGAACCTTCGACCTCCTGGCAACCCACTGGGGCCTCCTGGCAACCCACCTACGGCACGAAAATTCTCGCTACTCTCCATGGCGGCTTCATTCTAGTCGCCGCTAATTTTTCATCGGAAAAATTTGCGGCGACCATAATGAGGCCGCGACTAGTTCCCAGAATGCGGGAACTCCTAACGACCATGAAGGCGACTCCCTGGCAACCACCCGCGACCATGTGACGTCTGCATAGTCTCCTGCAGTCGCCTAATGAGTCGCCTAAGTGGGACAGGCCCATAAGTGTACAACAGGATTGATGGTATTGCTCCAAACGCCAATAGAATCAATGTGTTGTGTGGTCTCCTTCTTTGTCATAAGAAAATATGAAACTTGTGAATAAAGAGATTGGGCCCAAAACTCCAAGACGTGGAACGCATAGAACAGTTTCAAGAAGGAAATGAAAGAAAACAGAATAAAATCTCATCATTGTCCCGCTGTCTATAGCAAATGTCTGATATTCTAATCAGGATGGGGAGCAAGGTTTAGCGATGCTAAAGCAGTATTCTAGCAAGGTTTGATCAGTATGAAGAAGGATCCAAACCTGAAACGCCGACTGTCCTCTACAGATGCTGCCTGACCCAGTACTTTATGTTTTGTTCAATGTTCAGCAGTGCTAATGAATGAATGCAGATGTTCCAATGATAGCAAATTCGTCAGCAATCTCTAGAACTCTGTCTGGCACATGCATGGGAAGTCTCAGAGTACCTGCTTAGAGTAAGAGCTAGCATGAGACTTGCAGAGGCCCACAGAAAGCTAATCAAGCAAAGGTAATCAATCCCCAGTTAAAAATGGAATTTAATATTAGTGCAAATAAACCAAATGAGATTGCAAAAGGAAACAAAATGTATCATGTTTCAAATTTTCTTGAGATTTCTCTTCTCATCACAGAGCTGAATAACATTTCTATGGTTTTCTATCATCCAACTGGGTTAGGTGCTCTTGAACTGCCTTTGTAGACCCAACTTGGAGTACAAATAATAACATCATCCCTCGCCATTCCACTATCAAACACCATCCCTAACCATACTGTTGAGACTTTACAGTTCTTTACATGTAACAATTTACATAATTTGTTTTTGTGTATTATAATAGTCATGAAATACTAAACATAATAAAAAGACTCACTCTTCAATAATGTCTAAACTGAGGATAAAACTTGACATTTTAGCAAATTTGATTAAAATTATTAGGACTTTTCAGATTTCCAAGCCACATGGAGCCGTTTAATTTTTTTGTTTTACTGTGAAAACATCGGTTTCTTCCTGTGTAGGAAAGAACTGCAGGTGCTGGTTTAAACCGAAGATAGACACAAAATGCTGGAGTAACTCAGTGAACAGGCAGTATCTCTGCAGAGGAATGAGTGACGTTTTGAGTCAAGACCCTTCTCTCGACCCAAAACGTCACCCATTCCTTCTCTCCAGAGATGCTGCCTGTCCCACTAAGTTACGCCAGCAGTTTGTGTCTATATTTGGTTTCTTCCTAATGCTTACAAAAAATATATAGATCTTCAAAGATCTCAATAGTATCAATAGAACATAGAGAGTAGAGCAGTACAGCTCAGGGACAGACCCTTCAGCCCATGACGTCTGTGCTGAAAATGAAGCCGATTAACTAATTTCACCTGCCCGTATGTGCTCCATATCCCTTCAAACTCTGCACATTCATGTGTCTATCCAAAAACCCATTAAACACAATTTCCACCACCACCCTTGGCACTCTTGGGCACCTAACCTGCGCAAAAACTTTCCCCGCACGTATCCTTTAAACATTCTGCCTCTGACCTGAAACCTATGCCCTCTAGTATTTAACATTTCCAATCTGGGAAAAAGGTTCTGCCTCTCTTAATTTTATAAACTTCTAGTAGATCTTCCCTCAGCCCCTGACAATCCAGAGAAAACAATCCAAGTTTGTCCAACCTCTTCTTATATCTGATACCCTCTAATCCAGGCAGCATCCTGGTAAAACTCTTCTGTACCCTCGCCAAAGCCCTCACATCCTTCCTTTAATGGGGTGCCCAGACCAGACATTAACTTAAAAGTATGGATCAAAGTATGGATCCATTTGCAAAATATTTTCAAAATAATTTTTTTTATTCCAAAAGTAAACAAGGTCAGGATGTGCAACACAAAAAATAAACTTTGCTTAGGACAAATGAATAAAATATTCCAGTGTGTGGGTGGGCGGGTGTGTGGGTGGGGGGGGGGTGTTTGGGCAGGGGGGTTGTGGGGGGAGGGCAGGGGGGTTGTGGGGGGAGGGCGGGGTTGTGGGCGGAGGGGAGAGAGCTCGGAGAAAAGACGGGGGTTGTGGGGGAGAGGGGGGTATCACGCGGGAGGGGGAGGGGAGACAGGAGCCAGCGAGGGGGACCAGATTGGAAGGGGCTGGAGCTGACAGTGCGATGAGGACTCACAGCGGGTCGCTGGTCGCTGGACGTTCTCCTCCTCCGGGATTAGATTCTTCGCTCTCCGTTTGACGACATTTCCCGTGCCGAGCTGGGCTGCTTCTGGTCCCTCCGAAAATTGTGTCCGGTTGGAAACCTCCGCCGGCCATCCTCAGCTCCAGTAAAGACGCAGTGGAAACCTCCGCTGGCCATCCAGAGCCTCCCTCAGCTCCAGTAAAGACGCGATGGTGCAAGAAGAGGTGGACTGTCCCGATGAGTGGCATCTGCGGACGTGCGGTTTTTAAGATTTTTAAACCTCGCCAACTTTTAAATTAGACCAGCGATTGGAACGAGACGGTGCACTCGCAGCACAGAAGAACGGTGAGTAAGCTGGTGAAAAATCGTATCGCTATCGAGTACCATTTTTGCGCAAATAGAAAGACCGTGCAAACCGGAAGACAACAAGATCAGAGCTTTAGTTACGTATAGATAGTCCTGTTCTTTGTAGGTGGGTCAAAAAGTGACTTTAAATCTACAGCAGGGCAGCTATTGAATTGGAAGAAGCAATTATCATCATAATTAACTGCACACTACAATTAGGAAGCATTTAAATAGGAACTGGAGCTTGTGCTGTTATGACAGTTGCTAAATAAAAAAGCATGCAGAAGAATGAGTTTGGTAAAACGGTGAGGTAAATTTACTAACAATGTGATAACAAATATGCTATTCACAGTTTAGGAAGAGAAAGGTCTCGGTATTTATGCTGCATGGTATGGGAGGTGTCATTAAAAGTAGTCCACCACCATGGTACTGGGCTTGTAGATACAGATGTAGAAACCTCACTCTATAGCCCATCAGAATTTCAATTAGCTGTTAGTGAAATCCTGCAGCTAGAGGTTATTCCAGTGATTGAACCACGGAGACACACATCAGAAACAAAGCGTAAGCACAAAAGGGCAAGACTCTACCAACCCACATTCACAATGTTTAATTATTGTTCAATAGATGAAATACCTTTACTGCACTTGTTTTACACGTTAAAATAAAACTAGATTTCACATATGGTGACATTAAATTGGAAATGAAGAACCAACCATGAAAAAGGAAGAGAAAGATTTGGTGCAAATAGAATTTTAGACCTAACATGTTAATTACAGCAGCCTTTTATACAGTGCCCTCCATAATGTTTGGGACAAAGACCCATCATTTATTTATTTACCTCTGTACTCTACAATTTGAGATTTGTAATAGAAAAAATCACATGTGGTTGAAGAGCACATTGTCAGATTTTAATAAAGGCCATTTTTATACATTTTGGTTTAGAGCACTGGTGAGCTTACTAATCGCAAAGGGACTGGCAGGCCAAGGAAGACCTCCACAGCTGATGACAGAAGAATTCTCTCTATAATAGAGAAAAATCTCCAAACATCTGTCCGACAGATCAGAAGCGCTCTTCAGGTGTGGATTTGTCAATGACCACTGTCCGCAGAAGACTTCATGAACAGAAATACAGAGGCTACACTGCAAGATGCAAACCACTAGTTAGCTGCAAAAATAGGATTACAGTTTGCAAATAAGTACTTAAAAGAGCAACCACAGTTCTGGAAAATGGTCTTGTGGACAGATGAGACGACAATTAACATATCAGAGTGATGGCAAGAGTAAAGTATGGAGGAGAGAAGGAACTGTCCAAGATCAAAAGCATACCATCTCATCTGTGAAACACGGTGGTGGGGTGTTATGACCTGGGCAGGTATGGCTGCAGAAGGTACTGGCTCATTTATCTTCATTCATGATACAACTATTGATGGTAGTAGCATTATGAATTCTGAAGTGTATAGACACATCCTATCTGCTCAAGTTCAAACAAATGCCTCAAAACTCATTGGCCAGCATTCATTCTACAGCAAGATGATGATCCCAAACATACTGCTAAAGTAACAGAGATTTTCAAAGCTAAAAAATGGTAAATTCTTGAGTGGCCAAGTCAATCACCCGATCTGAGCCCAATTGAGCATGCCTTTATATGATGAAGGGAACAACTGAAGGGGTCTAGCCCCCAACCCAAGCATACGCTAAAGATGGCTACAATACAGGTCTGGCAAAGCATCACCTGGGAAGACACCCAGCAACTGCTGATGTTCCATGAATCGCAGACTTCAAGCAGTCATTGCATGCAAAGGATATGCAACAAAATACTAAACATGACTACTTTCATTTACATGACATTGCTGTCCCAAACATTATGGCACTCTGAAATGGGGGGGGACTATGAAACACACTGCTGTAATTTCTACATGGTGAAACCAAAATGTATAAAAATGGCCTTTATTAAAATCTGACAATGTGCACTTTAACCACGTTTGATTTTTTCTATTACAGATTTCAAATTGTGGAGTACAGAGGCAAATAAATAAATGTCTTTGTCCCAAACATTATGGAGGGCTCTGTATTTGTCTTCTAATTTTGTTTAATAGTAGGATTGTTTTGGAGTTCATATTTAAGATTACAACTGAGAGGTCAGAACCACCATTTATTTTCCTTGGCTTCTTGGGCTTCTAAATCAGGTGTCTGATTAATTGAAATTGATCAAATATAGAAATTGAAAGTATTTAAATTGATTGAAAAAATGCAGCATGTAAGCACGGCCCTTTGGGCCTTGTTCCACATCCTACACATTGGGGGGAATTTACAGAGGCCCAGTTAACCTACAAACCAACACATTTGGGATATGTGATAAACCAGAGCACCCAGAGAAATCTACACTGTCACAGAGCAAAGGTGCAAATTCCACACAGGCAGGACCTGAGGTCAGAATCGAACATGGTTCACTGGCGCAGTGAGGTATCATCTCTACCAGCTGCACTCACTGCTCTGCCCACTGTGACAGTTCTCAGAGAAAAGGACCTTCTATGAATTCAGAATAGATTTATTGGACACTGAGCAGATAAAGCCTACTTGAATTCATAATATACATAGAAAACTGGAGGAGATTATATTTTCTATCCGAGCCTTCCTGTTAGATCTCAGCCTTCTTTGCATCCTCAAGGAGCCTGCTAACATTATTATGTGTCCATAGACTAGACCAGCCAACTCAAATCAACTTTATGGTTATTGCAAAATGCACAAGTACAGTAAAATATAGGCACAATGAAAAATCTTGCTTGCAGCAGCATAATAGGCACATAGAATGACACGTGAAAAGGGGGGGAGAGAGAATGGGTGCTAGTCCAGGTGGGACACAGGGAAGAGGGTGGGGGGTAGGAAAGAAGGAAAGAATGGTTGTTGTAGAATAGTTACTTAAAATTGTAGAATACAATGTTCATACCGTTATGTTGTAATCTACCCGGTGGAATATGAGGCACTGTTCCTCCAGTTTGTGTGTGGCCTCACTCTGGCAATGGAAGAGGCGCAAGGACCGAAAGATTAATATAGGAATGGAAAGGGGGTTAAAATGGTTAGCAACCGGGAGATCCAGCAGGTCTAGGTGGACCAAGCAGAAGCATTTGGCGAAACGGTCGTCGAGTCTACGCTTGGTCTCTTCGAGTTAAAAGAGACCACATTGGGAACACCGAATGCAGATGTGGTTAGAGGACGTGCACGTGAACTTCTGTCTCACATGGAAGGACTGTCAGGATCCCTGGATGGAGTTGAGGAGGCATAGGGACAGATGTTACATCTCCTGCATTTCAGGGGCAAAGTACCTGCAGAGGGAGATGATTTGGTTAGGAAGGGATGAATGAACCAAGGAGTTGTGGAGGGAAACAGCAGGTCTCTGCAGAAAGTGGAGAGTGGTAGGGAAATGTGATTGACGGTGCAATCACATTGAAGGTCACGGAAATGTCGGTGAATTATGCATTGGACACGGAGGCTGGTGCTGTAAAGACCTGGGCAATTCTCTCCTTGTTCCATCCGGAGGGAGGGAGTTGTTCCATCTGGAGTAGTTCCCCTACTTGTAAACTCCGCATGGACAGCACCCATAATCAGGATCAAACCTGGGCCTCTGGTGCACATTATAAGGAATGAGAGCTGAATTGGGTTGGATTCTAATGGTGCACAGGTTGTCAGAACAGCAGAGGTGTTACAGCACAGTGATTATAATGTTTTAACTAGTAATCTCAATGCCTGGACTAATAATCCTAAATCGGCAGCTAGGGAATTTAAATTCAGTTCATTACATTTCTTTAATTGAAAAATGTACTTAATTTGTAGTGCCCATGAACTATTGATTGTTAAACAAACCATTGATTAATAAAAGTAATTTAGAGAAGAAATTTGTTATCCTCAACAGATCCAGATATGGGTCAACAATAGCAATGCTGAAGATGGAAAGTTTTCTTTATTGGAAGTGCACTCCCACAACTACCCAAGCAACAAAATCACGCAATTACTTAAACTAAATTTACTGAGGAGTGGGCATAGGTAAGCAATATTGAAAATAAAATGATGCAAAAAGGACAGAGAGAGATAAATAGCCCCAGAACAAGAAACAGAATGCTTTTAGACAGAATCTGACTAACACCAAGTAAAAATAGACCTGAGAGGTTTACAATACATGTATATAAATCCAAATAACACATTAAACAGGCTGATGATCTGCAGGACCAATTAAGCATATGCATTTATGATTGTGTGACACTAACAAAGACCTGATTAATAAAAGGACAGGAAAAAACATTGAAGTGTGCGCATGTGCGGGGCCTTTCCAGAGTGTGCGCATGTGCGAGGCCTTTCCAGGATGGCGATGTGCGAGGTCTCGGGCCGGCGAGGCCTGCAGAATCAGCGATATTTTTCCAGACGCTTTGAAGTTATGTATTACAGAAATGAGATGCTTAAAGCTTAAATAACGTTTAAGTAAAGTATGAGTAGCGTAAAAGTTTCATTTGCCTCACAACAATTTAAGCAACTCAATCTCAGAAGTTAAGCAGTGTGACATCGAGATGGAGAAACTATTGAAACCACAACACTTGGATCTGGATCCCAACTCACCCTACTGCTGCAAAGGAATGGAAGCACTGGCTTTGTACACTAAATAACTTCTTTGATGAGTGTGGCGACAATGCACCAGACAAATTCAGGACATTAATAAGCTCTGTCTCTTATGATGTATATGATTACATAGAGGAATGTACAACTCATGATTCTGCTATTGATGTACTAAGCAGAATCTTCGTTAAGACACCCAATGTGAATATTTGCTCGACACCTCCTTGCTACTCGTAAACAAAAACCTGGTGAGTCACTTGATGAATTTCTACAAGAGCTTCAAAGACTTAGTAAAGACTGTGCCTTCAAGGCAGTTACAGCTGATCAATATCAACAGGAACTTATTCGAGACTCTTTTACCAATGGTTTGGCATCGCCTTTAATACGACAGACTATTAGAAAACAAAGGTACACAAAAATGCTGGAGAAACTCAGCGGGTGCAGCAGCATCTATGGAGCGAAGGAAATAGGTAACGTTTCGGGCCGAAACCCTTCTTCAGACTGATAGGGGGTGGGGAGAAGAAAGGAAAAAAGGAAAAGGAGGAGGAGGAGCCCGAGGGTTGGGGGAGGGAGGGAGACAACCAGATGGCTGATGAAGGGGAGGGGACAGCCAGGGCTAGCAGAATTGGAGAATTCAACGTTCAGGCCACCAGGGTGTAGACTGCCCAAGCGGAATATGAGGTGCATTTCCTCCAATTTACGGTGTTGCTCGCTGTGGCCATGGAGGAGACCCAGGACAGAGAGGTCAGATACGGAATGGGAGGGGGAGTTGAAGTGCTGAGCCACCGGAGTTCAGGTTGGTTATTGCGGACCGACCGGAGGTGTTCGGCGAAACGATCGCCAAGCCTCCGCTTGGTCTCACCGATGTAGATCAGCTGGCATCTAGAGCAGCGAATGCAATAGATGAGGTTGGAGGAGATGCAGGTGAACCTCTGTCGCACCTGGAACGACTGCTTGGGTCCTGGATGGAGTGGAGGGGGGAAGTGAAGGGACAAGTGTTGCATCTCTTGCGGTTGCATTTACAGTCAGCTTACAATCAAGCTTACTCATTAGACTTGGCTCAGAAAAATGCAGATGCTTATGGCTCATCTAATGTGTATTCTGCTGCAACTACTACAAAAGAATCTCACCCAAGTACTAATATGGAACAAGCTGAAACAATTTCTACTGATTAATGTGCCCTTGCTGCAGCATATACTTATTGAAAAAGGAAGTGTTACTTTTACGGGGGTAATATTCATAATAGAGGATATGTCCTGCTCGAGAGGCAACTTGTAATAGTTGTGGCAAGAAGGGACATTATTCTAGAGTATGCAAGTCCAAAGCAACTCCTAAAAGTGTGACTGCTGCCATGTATATGTCTTCTTTATGTGCAATTACAGCTGCATTTCCTCAGAGCTTGTCTCATGCAGCTACAACGGTATCCATCAATGGTCATACACTTAATGTACTACTTGATTCTGGCAGTTCAGAAAGTTTTATAAGTGAACAAGTTGTGTCTCGACTAAATCTAACTATAATTCCTTCAAATAGAGAAATCTAAATGGCTCTGACAACTCTCAATACTCAAATTATTGGATCTTGTATTGTAGACTTTATTCCGAACAAAACTAGTTATAAATCTGTATGTCTTGGTATTTTGAAAAATTTGTGTAGCGATATACAGTGGCTTGCAAAAGTATTCATACCCCTTGAACTTTTCCACATTTTGTCACTTTACAACCACAAACGTAAATGTATTTTATTGGGATTTTATGTGATAGACCAACACAAAGTGCGCATAATTGTGAAGTGGAAGGAAATGATACATGGTTTTCAAATATTTTTACAAATAAAAAACTGAAGTGTCGCGTGCAAAGGTATTCAGCGCCCTTTACTATGATACCCCTAAATAAAATCCAGTGCAACCAATTGCCTTCAGAAGTCACCTAATTAGTAAATAGAGTCCACTTGTGTGTAATCTAATCTCAGTATAAATACAGCTGTTCTGTGAAGGCCTCAGAGGTTTGTTAGAGAACATTAGTGAACAAACAGCATCATGAAGCCCAAGGAACACACCAGACAGGTCAGGGATAAAGTTGTGGAGAAGGTTAAAGCAGGGTTAGGTTATAAACAAATATCCCAAACTTTGAACATCTCACGGAGCATTGTTCAATCCATCATCCGAAAATGGAAAGAGTATGGCACAACTGCAAACCTACCAAGACATGGCCGTCCACCTAAACTGACAGGCCGGGCAAGGAGAGCATTGATCAGAGAAGCAACCAAGAGGCCCATGGTAACTCTGGAGGAGCTGCAGAGATCCACAGCTCAGGTGGGAGAATCTGTCCACAGGACAACTATTAGTCGTGCACTCCACAAATCGGGCCTTTATGGAAGAGTGGCAAGAAGAAAGCCATTGTTGAAAAAAAGCCATAAGAAGTCCCGTTTGCAGTTTGCCACAAGCCATGTGGGGGACACAGCAAACATGTGGAGGAAGGTGCTCTGGTCAGATGAGAACAAAATTGAAGTTTTTGGCCTAAATGCAAAACGCTATGTGTGGCGGAAACCTAACACTGCACATCACCCTGAACACACCATCCCCACTGTGAAACATGGTGGTGGGCAGCATCATGCTGTGGGGATGCTTTTCTTCTCAGCAGGGACAGGGAAGCTGGT